>CAUZXS010005377.1:5000-10000 GCA_963585895.1 Sepioteuthis lessoniana | reverse complement strand
CAAATTTCATTTTGTATCAACAACAAAATTCACAATTTCTTTCTTTTTTTTGAGAATTCTTCAAAAAAACAACTTAAAAAAATATTGAACACTTTCTACCTTACGGCAAAAAAAGACAACAATTTTTATAAATTGCTTTTAATATTACATGACTTTTATGAATTTTTAGATAAAATGAAAATTCACCAATTATTATTTCTTTAATTCAATTTTAAGTATTTATTTGGGATTAATAAGCATTTTATTTGAAGAGAGGTGTTGTAGACCCTCAAAGAACCTCCATTGGTTCAAAGGGAAGTAACTCTGCATAGCACCCTGATGATCTATAATAGAAAAACATATCCATTTAATTCTAATCAATACTATTTGAGGATTTCTCATCAAAATTTTGTAAAAATTGCCAAGTTTTCTATTGATAACATTTTCTTAAAAAGTTGAAAATTAGATACTTTCAGGTAATATTTTTTTGAATCGTTAAAAATTAATTATTAAATTAAATTTTCTATACTTTAATGTATTAAATGAAAACCTGGATATTTAGGATTAAAAAAAATGTTGTCCCCCTCATATAATTTCTCAAAATAAGAATGATGTAAAATTTTAAGCTCAAATTTTTAATTCTAAATGTATTTCTATGTTAGGAGATGTTTTCTTTCCTTTTATTTTAAGAAATAGGGTGCAAAAAACATTGGAGAGGTTAAGAATATTATCAGAAATATAAATAGATTTCAATAATTTAATAATGGCCGATAAAGCAGCACCGCCACCATCACCACCACCATTATTATTATTATTATTATTATTATTATTATTATTATTATTATTATTATTAAATCAATCCCAGAAATTTTTGAAGTCCAAGAGATAATTTGAAGTCTAGGACTATTTTAAGTATTCTTGCTAATCTTAGCAATGCTGTGGTCTGGACAGTCTCATTTTTTCTTCATTTCTTTGATGGATCTCCTGTTCTCCCCAGTTTTTCCCAGGTTCTTTAGAATTGTTTGAAGGGTTCCAGTTGATATCTATATGTTCCACTTTTTAGCTCACTGGCAAGATCCAAATATTTTTTTTAGTTTTTACTCTGTGACCCACCAGAACAGCAAAGTCCACGTTTTAAAATTATTATTATTATTATTATTATTGTTGTTGTTGTTGTTGTTGTTGTTGTTGTTGTTGCTGCTGCTGCTGTTGTTGTTGTTGTTTAATTTTCAGTTTTACTTTCAGTTTTTAATACTCCTTCATCAGGTTTTTTATTCAAGACCCTTAGGGTGAGGGAAGGTATTGATTATATGCTTTCTATGTGTTTATGTTTTTTGCACCCTATTATTATTATTATTATTATTATTATTATTATTTCTTGTGGTCTTCTCTTGTAGGTACAGGAGGTGGTCCAGTGATACCAAGTCTCCCCACACCATTATTATTATTATTGCAGACTATGCTCTTAACTTTTGTGAGCAACCAGTCAAGGAAAAAGGCATTGTCTTTAAACTGATAACTCTTACAATAACACTGAAGTTTTGCTATATCAAGCACTGTCTTATTCTTTGTCAACACAGGTGATATTAAGAGAAGAAACATGTTGCATGGACACCTGCCTGTCATTCACACAACCTTGTCCCAGGCCTGTGCCGAAATCCTATCACCAATCCATGGGGTCAAGCAAGATTAATAAATTTGTACATATTTATGAACAAACTTTCATTAGAAAGGTTATAGTGGCTTGATAAAAGTGACATATATATAGATATGTTCAGTGACACATATATAGATATGAATAAAGTTTATGCAATCTAGTCATGTGACTTAAGTACATCACAGGATTAGCTTTGATCATATACAGAGCGGCCAGTAAACCACAGCTTATACATGTGTATTGAAACAACTATGCATGCAGGGGATTCATTTGTCCTTATGGTTTTTAACCCATGTCTTTAAAGTACATTGTTCAAATGCTATAACATCATTGCTAGAATAAGGGAATCTTGTTTGACCGCATATAACCAATATTGTAAAATCTTGTGCTATCACTTGAGAAGAATATTATCATGACATATTCTTTTTTTTTTTTTGCTATAGGGAAGAAAGTGAAAAATATTCAGCAAATTTAACAAACATTAACATAGATCCACAATTATATACAAAATATTTACCACCAGAGATTTTACAAATATTTTAGCTATATATATATATATATATATATATATATATATTCTTTTCAGTCACACATTTACCTTCCAAGTGTGGGTGAATGTACATTTTTATTTGTTTTTACAAGGAAATATTCCTTTTCTTTTAACAAAATTAAAAAATAAATAAATAGATAAATAAATAAAAACAAGAGTGAATAAATTACAGGTAACTAAAATGAACGCAGTACACACACACACACACACACACACACACACACACACAGATCCACATGCATACACACACATGCACACACACACACACACACACACACACACACAGATCCACATGCATACACACACATGCACACACACACACATATATGCATTAATATGTACACACATATGTATCTTTATACATATATAAAAGGTTGAGCAGAAGTAAGAGGGTGATCAATTTTATTTACACAATACGAAACATCTTTATACATTAGTTAATTGGATATTGCATCAAGTATCATTTCATGCTACTGTTACCATGTAATCAAGTAGAATCTGTCACATGTTACGTGAAGAGGAGAAGGGCACTACCAAAGCAACTCTCATTACCCTGAGAGATGCCTTGAAGGGAAATATTTAGCTTGGAACCCTGATGACCAAATAGATTGCAGAAAAGATTTAGAAATTTTTTTTTTCAGATAATCCATCAGTGAAGCTAGTTAAATTTGAAAAACTTTGACAAAATACTATTGTGTATCACATTATTTTATTATAATGAATATCTACTTCTTGTTATTTTGTTAAAGACCATTACTTCTGCCCCATCTTGTACATACAATTCCATATATATTCTTGTGTGTTTATATATATATATATATATATATATATATATATATATGTGGAGGTGTAGGTAATATAACATTTAACTAACCAGAAAAATGAAATTAGCATGTTAAGTTCAGTTTCTGACTGAGGCATTTTGCATCCACTTTGCACTAATGCTAAGTGGAAAGGCATGAATCCACTTTTCTCTCTCAACGTATTGGCTGAATAGTAGAATAAACAGATATCTCTAGCCTTTTTAAGGCAAGCAGTCTGGGAAACTGACAGCTCTGAACTTAAATACCCTGCCAACATATTATGGCCCAACATTTTACAGACCTCTGGCAAGGTCTCTGTCCTGCAGTCGCCTGAGAAAGAAAAATGGGATGGGGATATTTTATATATTAATTTACTTTAGTTTAAAAAGTAAAATTCCAGTATCAACAGTAGATAAAATTGTGCTCTGTTGAAAAATATCACAGAGCCAATGTAACAATGATATCATTAAAAAGAAAAAATCATTAGTATATACATGTTTAATCACCAAAACTTAATAGATGAAGAAGAAATTGTGAACTTTATAGCTATGAATTGACTGGGTTAATTTGTTTTCTTTTTTAATGATATCAATGTTATATATATATATATATATATATATATATATATATATATATATATATATATATATAAAATAAAAAGAAAATATGAAAATATTCATATGATGTATTTTATATATGCCAATGTTTTGGTCTATCCAACCGATCATCAAAGTAGTACTTTTTTGTTTTCTGTTTCATTCAAAAAATATCTTCAAATGAGATATGAAAAAAAGTTATTGTGCTCCTCAGTTTTTTTTCCATTTCTATTTCATTCTTCATTTTTCTTTTGATAATATTTTTTCAGATGAAGTAGAAAACAATAAAGTATCACTCTGAAAATAGTTGGATTGATGGAAACATTTATGTATATAAAATACATCGTATGAATATTTTGGTTTCACTTTTATTTTTTGATATTTCTAAATTGAGAGAATTATTATCTAATCTCATACATACATACATACATACATATATATATATATATATATATATATATATATATAATTTTCACAAACACACATAGAGGTTATATATAAATAAGCTATGAAAGGAGACCAGATGGGCTAGTTGGCATGAGTCTGTGGTTCTGACAGACTGTTCTGCCTCTGATAAGGCCAAAAATGATCCTTTTTAAAAGAGAGAATCAAAGGGGCCAATGTTTCTTAACTATCTTCCACCTCTAATTAATTTTTTATGGACCTGTATATATTTTTTGACTACTAACATTGATCCAATGAGCAGCAGACTAAACTCCTCAACCCTATTGACTTTGTGCCAGACAAATCTAAATCTCCTAACTAGCTGGATGCATGCATTTATTGATGGCTGCAATTATGTGTACTAGTATATATAAGTACTTATCTATATACATAAGCATTTATAAGATCATGCATGCTCATCTACGTAACTATAATGATATCCAACCATATATTTCTTTAAACACACACACACACACACACACACACACACACACACACACACACATATATATTTGTAAAATTCTATTTGTGTAATGCATATACATAAATACACACATGCACATATATACATACAAAATGAATTTTTTGTTTGTGTGAGACACACACACACGCATGCACATATACAGATAAATATACAAACACACACACCTACATACACAGATGAAGAGTTAGTTTCGAATTGTTAAAGTTCCTGGATAATTTATTAAAGTTATCATACACACACACACACACACACACACACATGCACGCAAGTATATATATATATATATATATATATATATATATATATATATATATATATATATATATGGTGATCTGTCATATCATACAGGAAATTTCATACATCTCACAAAATCCCCTTACTAAAAAAAGGAAAGAAAGAAACTCATTTTCCATCAATTCTTTTTTTTAAGGAAGCCATATCATGCTTTAGATTACACAAAACTTCTGGTTAGTACACCCTACACACA
>CAUZXS010005376.1:140000-180298 GCA_963585895.1 Sepioteuthis lessoniana | reverse complement strand
CACACACACACACACACACACATATATATATATATATGTGTGGGTGTCTCTCTCTCTCTGTGTTTGTGTGTGTGTGTGTGTGTGTGTGTGTGTGTGTGTGTTGTGTGTGTGTGTGTGTGTGTGTATTATTTGTCCAGTTAAACCGGAGTTTGGAGTAATTCCATCAGGACAAGAAAACTATTCAAAAGTGAACATTTGAATTTTCCTGGTAAAGACCTCAATGTAACAGACATTACAGAGCAATAATTTCATTTTTTTAATGAAATTATATATATATATACAGAGAGAGAGAGAGAGAGAGAGAGAGAGAGAGAGAGAGAGAGAGAGAGAGAGAGAGAGAGAGAGAAATTAATGTAAAAAACAGACCCAAAGTTTTAGTCATGATGGAATTAAAAGCATGAAAAGCAAATAAAAAAAGGGATAAGCTAGCTGACTGGTTTCGTCCTCGCTCAACAGAACTAAATCAAGGAAATATCCTGTATACTAATAAAGTGGAAAATATTTATGATGAGTGTTTTGCAAAAGAAAAGTACTATATTTGAGACTATAACGAAATAATATTAAGTCCTCGCAGACATTCCTCCTGTTTACAGAGAGACAGTCTGCCGGACTAAATATGGACAGTCTCCAATAACTTCAAATGAAATAAAGTCGGCGATTTAGAACCGAGATGAGTCCGCACTGAACTTCTCAGCATCGTCACGATTATTTATGAGATGTTCTGCTATGTAAGACCCGTATGTATTTCTAAGATTGTCCATCGGGTCTCTAATAAAATTACGCGTTTTCGTTGGGACATGTTATTTGATTCTAGCATCCAGGTTTTAATTAGTTCTTTCTATGTTGCTCGAACCGCAACTACAACTAAACAAGTAAATAAGAGAGTTATTATGATGAGGGGGAAGAATAACTTTACGGATAGTCACCAGAATGAGTGTCGTGTGAAACACCACGCGTATATTAGATGAAAAATAACACCTCTGTACAGTTTGTGTGATTTGCTTAGCAAATCTCTCACTAATTCCACCCAGCCAAGGAAGACGTATTTTTGATCTAATACCTATTTAGGTTTATCAAATTTACTTATTTTCTTAGTAAGAGCTGTATAACATACAAACTGTATATATATATATATATATATTATATATATATATTATATATAATATTATATATACATATATTATATAATATTTATATATATATTATATATATATATATATAATATATATATATATATATATATATATATGCCATTAATTAGTTACGTCAGTGGTGGCAATAGTTATCGTTACAAATAATGGATATGAAAACAAGAGTTCTAATCCAGGATGAAGATGCTTTTATTTAACATTACCCAATTATCCTTGGGAGAGATGTGGATCTAACTAGTCTCCCTGTAACTATTGGTATATAATTGGGGAAAATGAGTCTTTAAGTTTATTATAGCAAGCTATCTAGGAGAAGGAAAACTTTGAATTCAAATTTATTAAAACACTACTTAAAATGGCTTTGAGTTTCAACCTGCTCATGAGATCAGGTGTGAGTAAACACACACACACACACACACACACACACACACACACACACACACACACCCACACACATATATATATTATATATAATATATATATATATATAAATATATATCAGATAATTTATATATATTATATATATATATATATATATAATATATAATATGTATATATATATATATATATATATATATATATATACAACGAGATTATTTCCAAAGTGTTGGGGTGTTAGTACTCTTTTAAAACGCACCATCTGGCCTATAACGGACGCATATAGAAAAAGCTACGTGGGAAAAACATACAAATCCTACGTACTACCTTGAACAAATCCTGGAAACAGCATCCCACAAAACACTGCCATTATAGCCTCTTACCTCCTATCTCACAACCCATCGTAAACAAACAGGGAATTTAAGGCAATACTGGAAAAGTAACGAGAATCTGACTATGGACCTCTACAAATTGACTTGCCAGTTTTGGCTGACAACTAAGGATTTAGATTCATCAGGTCTGTGCGGACCCTAGATGCAGTTTACAGGACCTGCCCAGAGTAATAAAGGATTAGGATGAATGGCAAAAGATAGCTAGGAAACTCCATGCTACCAGCACTTGATGATATATATATATGTTGTAGTAGTAGTAGTGGTGGTGGTGGTGGTGGTGGTGTGTTTGTGTGTGTTAATACCTGTGAAAGATTCAAATAAAGTTAAAATAAAAACTATTAAGAGTAAATAACAATATAATGAAAGGTCAATCTGAAATATTCTTTTAGAGTTCATTATACATTTTTTCATATACAAAACAAGGCATTACGAAATGTATGTTTTCTCATAGAGATATGAATGATGATGTTTTGATTGAAAACATTGGATAATGGAGTGCGTTTTTGATATTGCTTATGGATAATGTATTTTCATAATATGATTAATATAGTTCCTCCCCACACAAAAAAAATCTCTTAGCTTTGACAAGGAATTTGTAAGTTCGGGTTTACTACTAAGAAGTGCCGATGAGTTTAATAGAATAAAGAAAAAAAGGTATTAGTCACAGAGATAGGAGATACGATCATAATAATCTTCATGTAAACATTATGAATTATCAAGAATTTCCTGTACCCTTACGTTGTATATTTGGTAGACATGTTGTCCAAAATTTTCGAAGACTTTATCCCGGACAAATTCAGATTATAATATCTAGAAAAATGAAGGCTATTTCTCTTGTTCATGTCATATCTATTTTAAGCTTTAGGTATTTCTATTAGTTTCATATCAATCTCAGCGCCTGTGAGCCTCGGGAGATTACAGAAAATTATTAAATATAGCTTTGTTTGGTAAAGAACTAAACAAAGAAGATTGTTTTACATCAGAATATGGATATGATACCATGTCATGCACACGTGTTTTTGTGTGTTCCAAGAGTTTCAAAGAGGGAAGTAAGGAAGTGAAAGATGACTCAGGATCGGAAGGCCTTAAATAAGCAGGACTGGAGTCGAAAGGGTAAAACCTGGTGTGTGTGGCAATTGTTGGTTGACTATACAAATAATTGTATCGGACGATTGTTTTACCTCAGAATTGGACTATTCATCAATTAAAAGTTCGAATTTAAACTGCTATGTGTTACGTAAGATCTATGTGCCAAATCATTTACCACCAATAGGTACATACATACATACACACACACACACACACACATATAATATATATATATATATATATATATATATATATATATTACTGTGTGACTTATGGCCGAAATTGTGCTATCATATTATTTTATATCTTGGGAGTATATAATTGTAATTTTATCTTTTTGTAACCATCCCAATTGATATACTCTCCTTTATACCTCCTCTATTTCAGGTCGTTTGGCTATGAGCACTGAGGAACAAACGGTGGGCACCGAGCAAAGAATAAATCTGAAAGTTTTGGACCGATTGGGTAAAACTCCATCACTAACATATGAAATTCAGTAACATACGTGTGTCTATAACACCATGTCCCGCACACGTGTTTTTGAATGTTCGAAGAGTTTCAAAGAAGGAAGTGAGAAAGTGAAAGATGAATCAGGAGCGGAAGGCCTTAAATAAGCAGGACTGAAGTCGAGCGAGTAAACCGGGTGTGTGTGGCAATTGTGAGTTGACTATTTGAATAATCATGTCAGCTAGATATGAAAATAGACAACGTTTGGAAAATTATTACCAAAAATTTAGGCATGTGGAAAGTATATCCAAAACTATTGGCAAGACCGCCTGAGTATAATTTGAAGGAGCACCGAGTGTATGCGTATTAGAACATTGTCAATCGTCTTCACATTGAGCCATTGCTTCATCACTGGAAACAATACATGGATTTTTGTGTGTATCCCGAAAACCTCGATCCAGAGCAGTAACTTCTTAATTCTGACGTCGTCAAGGCTGAAAAAACAAGACAATAAAAGTTAAAAGTCAGCTATGTTGAACACAATCATCAATATCATGGGCAATTGTCCACTGATAGTCAGTCAGTCAATTGACAAGGTTATCCTATTGTATATGCTTTACTCAGTGGAGGAGAATTGAAGAAAATTCAAGCAAAACAAATCCTGGCTGATTCACCAGGACAAAGCCTGTATCCACTACGCCCTGAGCATTTGGCAGTTCCTACCGGAGATGAACATCACCTTACTGAACATTTCCCTTTCCCCAACCTTAAGGGGATCATCAGGGACACCCGTTTTGAAAGAGTGAAGGACACAACGAGGGCTGAAGGGCAAACCTTGCATAAAAGGGTGAGTAAGTGTATTAGACTCAAAGGTGATAATTTTGAAGGGGAAACCGTATTCATTGGGGATCCGTTTTTTGTTGAGATAAGGCTTCTTCATCTGAGTATTAATTTTATTGGGGACTTTTGTCCTCATCTTAGTAATTTTTTCTTGTTTTTCTCACTACGTTTCAGCCAAATTTCACCTCTAGCCGTTTTCAAGTGATTAACCGCGACCTCGGATAGGAATTCTGAGTCTTGTAACCGTATCCCAACAATTACGGCATTCCATAATTGTTGTCTATCGCAACATGTTAGCAGTTTCAATTCCTACCAAAGCCGGCCAGAGGGTTACATGATCTAAAAAACCTAGTGCGATAAAGAACAACTATGGAATGCAGTAATTACTGGGGATACGGTTACAAGACTCAGCATTCCTATCCAAGGTCGTGGTTAATCTCCGGAAGAAGGCCAGAGGTGAAATTTGGCTGAAACGTACTGAGAAAAGCAACGAACAACTACCAAGATGAGGACAGAAGTCCACAATAAAATTAATACTAGGAAACCGTATAGTTTGTAGTTTTCTGACACACGTAATATAAAAAGTTATTTAAATAAATAAGTAATTACACAAATTCATCTATTCATGAGCACAAGCAAAATTCTGCTGTGCTTCCTCAGTGATGGCTTTGGCATTGAATAATCCGTGAATGTTTGTATGCCATTCAACAAAAAAGAAAAATGCATAAAATGGTTAGCAAATATATATATATATATATATATATATATATATATATAATATATATATCTGTGTTTGTGTGTATTATTTTCCCTCACTCTCTCTCTTTCCCTTTCTTTTCCCCCTCTCTCTCTATATATATATATGTGTGTGCTTGCATATATGTATATGTGTAGATCAATAGGTTTACACACACCCACATACACGCGCACACACACATGCACACACACACACACACACACACACACACACATATATATATATATATATATATATATATATATATATATATATATATATATATATATATATATATATATTTCGTAGTGACAGCTAAAAATTTCGTTAATGGTTTCAAATGTGTGAAAAGCAGAATGTTTATCCTTTTTGAATAATCTTATGTTGAGTGTCCATAAAATAAATATTCTTATTCATCTTGTTTTTATGATATAACGTTGACACCAACCCAACCCAGAGTTTTATTAAGTGATGCTTTTAACAACGTTGCTTAACTGTTTTCATATCTTTTCCCCAAATAGAAACTGTGAACACAAAAATCGAAAAAAAATTAGCTACTGAAAGTATTAGTAAATCATTTTATTACAATTATAATATTTAATTTACCGAACAATATTTGAATGTGAAGAAGAATAAAATCGCTTGGAAACAGAGATACTCTTATGTTATAAAACTAGTAATTTCAAAACTATGTTGATTGTTTTCATTTGATTTTCCTCTTTTATTAGTTGAACAAAATGAGTTGTTTCTTGGAAAAAAATTGTCTACTTAAATAATTTCTCTTTGTTTTTCTTCTTTTTTTTGGACAAAACGTTAATAGAAATTATAGACTCTAAATTCATATGTCGATTTCATTGGTGTGAATAAAACGTGCAAATCGGTATAATATGCTTGTCTCGCTTGGTGAATGAGTAACGAAGCTGTAAACGTTTTGTGATATCATGAGTGTAAATATTACCGCCGATAATTATTGGAAGAAAAAAAAAATGTTCATAAAGAACGGAACAATTTGTGGTAATCATAAGCATGCAGAAAATTTTAGGTAGAGTTTCTGTGTGATTGTTTATAGTTATTCTGTTCTAAAATCATTTATATTTTTCTGACGATATATTCTCAAAGACAAAAATAAAAACAAGAATGACGAATAAAAATAAAACTAAATTTCTTATATATTATTTTTTCTATGCTTTTAGAATCTTGGTGTCCAGAAGGTAATAATGCAATTCTCGAGACAAAACCTGTTTCCTTGTCGTAATTGTTAAGAACATAATCATCATTAATAGACATGTCAAAACACATTATGATATTGACAAAATCAAGACAGATGGACTGACCATTGTATTCGGAAATATTTTTTATTGTTCTGTACACAAAAGGCCTACGTCTTTAGTTTTTAATTTTTGAAAAATATCATTTTTTTTAATGAATTTACACCCACCATAAACACGAGAAGGTCAACTTTTAAGCGGTGTTTAAAAGATTTTATCTCAAAGTTTTACCTTCTTCAATACTGGTTGCCATAGCAAGGTAGAGCACAGTCTGTCATACTATTAACCCATTGCAGGAGGGAGAATATTTGAATTTATACTATTTCCAACAGTATTTGGAGTATTTATGACGTAAACAGCCTCGTCCAGGGTTTGAACTCGGATCACTGTGTTCATAAACTACGACGATAACCATTACACTATTACCACCTCCATTTTTATCGATTTATAGTTGTGTTTTTTTCTACAATGTAATTACTACGTTCAAGCTATCTCTTATCTTTCCTATTTTACATGCATGTACACGATTCATTTTTTATTATATCGACCTCTTTTGTCTTTTTTGAACGTTTGCAGAGGACAATTTGACCCTCACGTTTTGTCCTTTCTTCTGTGATGAGCTGGACGTTGGTCTGTTGTGAGGTTTAAATACCATAACATAATTTGTTGGGAAGAATATACACCAAGCTATTTTTGTGTTTACACTTGTTTTATTATTTCTAAACTATGCCGTCCTTTATTTTAAATAATACATTTTATTTAAATATATTTCACATATATTTTACATATATACCTATATTTTATAAATACTTTTCATATAATATATTATTTGCATATAACATATTTTTTACAAATTAATTACATATAACATATCAAAACATAATTTTACGTATAACCCTATTTACATTCTAGCCGTTGTTCCATGGATAATAAAAATACGTACACTTCATTGCCCTCAAATATGTGCATCTCGGTTTCCAGGTAAAAACTGAGGATTATTTTCTAACTTCTTTCTAGGATCATGTGATAGCTCGCATCCAAAGAGACATGAGCTTTCATCAGATCTCGTAGCCGCCGTCTATCACCCAAGTAAAACCCTCCATGATCTAGCAGTTAGAACTAATTCAACATAACATATACAACTTAAAATAGATGCAGTTACACTATAATTAAACACTTTCACTTGTCTTTACTTTTATTATTTACCAGGATTAGGAGGGTGAAGATACATAATTGGAGATTTAGGAATAAACTATTTGATCTCAAGTTTCACCATTGCAAAGATGACATTTATAGATAAAACCAGGGAGGAAATAACAGTTAAAGATGTGTCGGTAATTTTTTTCTTTTAAAAAATTAGGAAATCTAAAACATTTAATCTGTGTAATAATTATCATCATCAGAGAATAGGCATATCTTCTGCGACCCTCGTGGGATGTCACATGACAAACTCGTATACTAATTATCAACTTCTATTTGCCTTTGTTCTTTGAACTGCGAGAACGTTGTCTCTTACACACACTAGAAAATAGTGGGGATATATGGTGACATTTAACACCCTTGTATATTAAACCTCTTTTTCCATTTTTATCTCTTACTCACTCTCCTAGTTCATGAAACTTTATTTGTGTATCTTTATCAGTTAAGTTGGTTTGGTTTAGTTGTGTTTTATGGCAAAAATCACAAGACCAACCGGTGGCCTCGTTTTAGGGAGGGTTATCACTCTTCGGGGTCAGTTGGTGTGTTCTACAACCTTACCCAACAGGGCGGACTTTTAAACATTGGGACACATCTATGTATTATTTCTATTAGTTATAATGTATTGCATGTTATAAACATGAAAAATTCTTTCATGTATTTAATGAGTTTAAAGTGTCTTTTCTTCCGTTTATCTGGCGTTAATATATTACGGCTGCTAATACTTGTACTTAGTATACGGGGACTCGACTAAACACCTTCCAAGCACCAAGAATATGAATAAGAGTTTGTCAACTTCTTTCAGTAACCCGAACTTTAGCTGACGATCGATATTTTTTTAATTCCTGTTCGGGATCTAGTGGCAATCTCTTCGAACTGTTACCTATTTGTTCTGGAATGATAATCAGAATGCCATCGCACATGCTCACGTTATAAAGCTTCGTTTTTCAATGTGCAAATACTTGAATGCATTTTAATAAATATGTTTTCGTTGATTCTTTCTCTAACACTGACAACTGGTTTATTATTCAGTTAGATATCAGTATCCAGATATTAAACTGTTCTAAAGATGCTGTTATTATAGAGGGGCAGCCAAGCATCCAAGAATTTAGCCATAAGGAATTTGGATCAGGTGTGGTAGGCAATAATGTTTCTGGCAAAATCCGTTTAATAGAGTCGTTATTACTTTGTTTAATGACATATAAATCTTAAAGTGTTATTTAATATCAAACCATCCTTGAACAGGGACAATAGTGGAAGTGTTTAAACCATATCTGGAAGATAAGGTAGGTCCAACTTTTCTTAAGAGAATTAGTCCAAAGGTAAACGTCATAGTGCTATCTAAGTTCGAACTCGCTTACTCCGATTTCACAATCTACCACATTAGCAACTACGCCACGGGGGCTCCCTACCCAGTCATAAAGTTGGCATATACAATTATGCGTAAGTATAGAAAGCAAGATATCTTTAAATGTCATAAAATATTGAAAGATCTAATACATCTTTTACATGGGGGAGAGAAATAGTTGGTTTATGCTCATTTTAATTTTAACTTTATCTTATTTAAGAATCCTCGCATTCAATAAAAGAATCCATGGATGTTTTCAAAACGGATATCATGGTAAAGTAATTATATGAAGTAATCCGTCCCTGTACAGTTTGTCATACGTCTGCAATTCTTCCAGACTGTTTCTTATCTCCAATAATTCTTCTCCTACATCCTTCTTTTTCTATCTTTATTGCAGTTTTGTTCGTCTTCCAAATTTCGTTAAATCAGGGCTGAATCTGAATTTTAATTCTTACAAAGAAGTGTTTACGCTACACTCCGTTGTGCTGTAGACACCACTGACATGTTGTCACATATCAATATTCAAGTACATGATGACAGCTGCCCACTTTGACAATTGCCTTTTAATGTTGTCTTAGATTCGACGACACGGCCTAACGCGTAGTGAAGATGCCGCAGTTTTTCATTTGCAGTTCCTGGCAATGAGCAGAACTTCAAAGACATAATTGCTAAGTCTCTCTGTCTCTGTCAGTCTGTCTGTCTCGGGTTCTGTCTTTCAGCTTTTTGAATTCTCCTCCTGGGTTGTAATCTCTCCTTAAAAATATTTCCTTGGTACTTGAAATTCTTACTCTTTACTTCATCACTTCTGACCCAGTAAAAAACATTCGTAGTCTCTTTCTTCTGATTTTTTTAGTTGTCCTTTTTTTTTTTTAAAAAAAAGCAACATAAAATTTCTCTCATTAATTAAATAATCTATACATTTTTTCACACTTAATGCAGATTTTGTTTAAAAGAATGAATAAATAGCTGATTTGGAAGATACTGATTATGAACATAATGTATCGGATGTACATTTTTTTAAGTAGAGGAATTATAAAAAAAAATTACATCTATATCTTTGCCGTTGAGGTTATGATAATTATGCGGATGCGTATTTCCAATTCTCCGGGGAAGACATGGTCTTGGAGGTGACCGTATCCTCTGTAAAGAGAACGGATGTAACTTTGGCATCACTTGTGTGCAATGTGCACTCGTGATTCAGTGGTAGAGTTTCGGCACTGCACTCTGTGGTCGTTGGTTCGATCTTCACTGGGGGGGGGGATCACGGTATATACTGCTGATGAGACCTAATAAGATCGAAACAGCTGTCCAATGTTTCTATATGTTGCGAGGAAGTGTTTGTTGGTTTTTTCTGGTCGTGTTAATTCAATTCACAATAACGCATTAGAGTTTTAAGATATATATCAATTGTTATTTATGCGACCCAGGTTCCTATTTCTATGTCTCACACTGGTATGAATAAATTAGCTATCAAGTTTAGCAGATCATAACTGCTTAGAACTGAGTTCGATTTTCATAGGGGGCACATATTTTATCACTCTAAAAATATATTATTTTTTCCTTTCAAATGATTATTGCATTATAACACAGACAGACATACACACCAACTCTCTCTACACTCTCAAAAAGAGACACACACAACACCCAACGCATGCATATTAATACATATAGATTTGATGGTTATTTTATTTGAGGAAATATCAACCCTTGTGAGTTATTTAATACCACCGACTCATTAGACTTGTGGGTAGAGTGTTCACTAATAGTACACGGGAGCGGAGTTCAATCCCAAGTCGGGTCATACCAAAGACTTAAAAAATAGTACTTGTTACCTCCTTGCTTAACACACAGCATTATAAGGTACGTATCAAGGGTAAAGTGGAGCAATCTACAGGAAGGAGTAGAGAGCCTTCGGGTCGCTCTTGACTACGGTCGCCAACTTTACTTTTTACACATATATATCTAATAAGCAAATTGTTTGAAGTGGATATGTTGATAGGTTGTTGTTTTTAAGTATATCAACCGCTGTAGGCTATTTGATGTCAAATCTAGTGTGTATTTGTCTTGTAAGCATATAGTTCGTAGGTAATTTTATTTTCAAACGATCTCATTAAATTTTACTCTGTTAAATGGTTTTAAGTAATGTTATTTAACATTGTTATTCTATTTATCGCCTATTCATGCCTTATAACAACAGTTTGGTCAAAACTGTATGGTTTCAAATAGCGGATAATAATAATAATAATAATAATAATAATAATTTTGAGCATTTGTATTTGACTCATAGATGGGACTTTAACAGCGACTACCACTCCGTTTCAGAGTGGATATGGGATTTAAGGCAATGGAAGAGTACTTCACATTCCCCAAAGCTCCTGGACTGACAACTCACCATAAGATATGCTAGTATCATTCCGAAGACAGTCGTTTTGGAGAATGTCTTGCTCCTTCACAGAGAGCTAATAAGCGTATCCTACAGACCTAGCAGACATATATATATATATATATATATATATATCATCATCATCATCATCATGTCGTGCCGCGAGCAGGGATATCCCTGACCATCTGTCGCCACTTCTCCCTATCATTCATCGCCTCCGGCAGGTCTTCAGGGTTACATCCTGTGCCTTCACATAGCTGCTTTATGTAGGTTCGAGCTGGTCGTCCTGCTTTTGCTTGGCCATATGTGGGGTTCCATAGGAGTACATCACTTACGAGCTCGTCCTTGCTTCTCCAGCAGTGTCCTGCGTGTCTGGTTCGTCTAACTTGTACAGTTTTTCGTGATGGGATGCAAATGGCCGTATAGTTGGTGTCTCGTGGGGTGTTGTCGCCAGGACTTGTTCAATATTGCTCTCAACATTCTTGTGTAGTTGCCGTCAAGTTTCTTCTCCAGCCGTTTAGTTAGCGTCCATGTAGTGCATCCATATAGCAGTATCGATACAACCGCTGCCTGGAAGAAACTGCGTTTCATTTTATCGGTCAGGTCTGATATCCATATGATCGAGAGCCTATCGATAGCCGTCCATGCTTTCGTCAGTCGTGTGTCGATGTCGTTTTCGGTTGATGAGACGCTACTTCTTAGGTAGGTGAATTTGTCTACTAGTTTCAGAGAGGCTCCGTCTAGTGTGGTGATGTTGCCCGTTTGGTTGTAACATATATATATATATGTATATATATATATATATATATATATAAGATATGTTAAAGAGTTTCTCTTTACCTTTCTAGCAGTAATTAGTATATCTTGTTCGGTTTGTATGGTTTATGTGATGTGACCTAAGTGTCCGTACTTATGCTGGTTTGTGGAGTTTTGTTTCCAGGCTTTTTTTTCAAAACAACACATTTGATTCTTGTGTAGTTGCCAGGTATCTTTTTGTACATAACTTTCGTTTGAGCAGAGGTAGTCCATCTATACATTAGTACAGACACATCCTAATCTTAAAAAAATCCAGTTTCATTTTGTCAAAGAAATTAGAGAGAGAGAAAGCGGGGGAGAGATAGAGAGTAATCGAGAGAGAGGTATGTGTTATCAGCAGGCCTTGATAATTCTGATATATGTATGTATATATATAGAGAGAGCGAGAGAGAGAGAGAAAGAGAGAGAGAGAGGGAGAGAGGGAGTGGAAGTAAAACATTGAATAACTTTTAAAACATTTTTTTAGTCTGATAAGTCTAGTTTTTCGAAAACTTAATAAATCTAAATCAATAAATGTTAATAAAAATCAATAAATCTAAATCTTCGTGATTAGCACTATTATTCAAGTACTTTTCTTTTTTTTATGAAGATTCATGAGTGAGCAAGAAAAGAAACGGCAAATATTCTATGATTAATATATGCTTAACGCCGAAACCAAGCTGAGGTTTTTTTGTCTACCTTATACAAAGCAAAATTTTTTTTTTCTTCAGAAAAAGAGCTTTTAAAGGAAAAGCAGGAGTAGTGGATTGAACACAAACGAACCCCCCCCAAAAAAACGCTTTTTAACTGCTCCCGCTGTGGTGATTAAGAAGGACCCCACTTCGTCAATAAAAAAGCATGCGAATGAATTGAAAGACCACGGGGAAACTATGAAGACAGCAATTAAACAAAATTTAAGCCCAGATCTCAACCCCTTTATTTCTCTTTATGGGGCATTTTAAAAAACACCACAAATGTAACTTTCCGTCCGAATATTGGCTTGCTTAAGACTGCTATTTAGAAGGAATGGCATAAAATGTCTGAATAATTCATTTTCTCGGTATGCAAATCGTTTCGGAGGCGTATTGATACAATAATCGAAAAAAATGGTGGCCATATTGAGTAAATTTGCTGTCGATCTTCTTACTTTGTTGTTTATTTTTCAAAATTAAAATAATATTGTTTAATAATAGAGCCTTTAGTACCCTGTATATATATATATATATATATATATATATATATATATATATATATATATAATCATGCGTACATCATCATCATCGGATTCTGCTGACAGCACACTTATATATATATATATATATATATATATATATATATATATATATATATATATATATACATATATAATAGACAAATTATTACAGCTACTACTACTATTTATGATTATTATAACATCAATAACTAATTGTTCCTGAGGAGAGCTAAAAGTTATCGCTGCTTTTATCCCAGAACTCCTTTAAAAATGTAAAAGGCAAAAGTATGAAACTGGGTTACTCTTCACATTACTCCAATTTCCCTACCACTTAGACTACATTCCATCTGATGATTGTCATGATACATGAATCTCAAAATAAAGTAAAAATAAGGCAATATTTTACTTCTCTCTGACTCTCTCTCTCTCTCTCGCTCTCTCTTTCTCGCTGTTTGTCTGCTTTCCTCTTTCTCTCTCTCCCATACACGCAAATAAATTGCTTTAAGATTGCATAATGCAACCTCTTCTGATTCCCAACCTTTCTCATTGAGCTGGCTATATGAAATTAAGTTTTATCTAAGAGCTGTTTCTTTTATTCTAGGGAAGACATGAAACTAAAAATGGCAAAAAATGCGAAAATAAGCGATATTAATCTTTTTTCTATACTGCTATACTAGCCAACTCTTGAGCACTTTTTGATTTATCAAAAACATTTTAAACATTGTGTATCCTTACGTATTTATTAGACACACACACACACACAAACACACACACACACACACACACACACACACACACACACACACATATATATATATATGTATGTGTGTGTATGTATGTATTTACTCCAGATTTATTGATTTATACATCTAAATATGTATATAAAGAAAGCACAAAGAAATCACGAATTAATTAAAGTGATGAAATACAATTTAAATGCGTTTGTCGAATCTCTCGAACATGTGATGCTCATCGTTATTTGGTTCCTGTCTGAGAAGAAGTGACAACATTATCTTCCGCAAACTGATGCATTCTGCCGTATGAAAACATTATCAGGGTTTTGTTTTAACGACTAACAATACGTCGGCAATGATTTGATATTTTCATCATTTTTAACTGCCGATACGCCTCCTTGCAGCTATCCACTGTCAACAGCTCATATTTCGCATGGTTGTTAAAATCATTGTTGTTTATTAAATAACACAAGCAATTATTTTTTCTGAAGTTCGCTTTAGTACTTTCGACCCCCAGATTGTATGCAGTGCATTGGAAAGCAGAAGAAGGAAAAGAAATTGCCTACGTTCTGGAAATTTAATCTAGACGCCACCGTAAGACAGAATAGGACTTGTATAATGTTGAATCGTCTAGAAGACCTGTAAGCATGATATTATATAATAAATTCGGTAATTTAATAAAATGAAGCTGAGAAACACTATTTCATAAATGTATTTAGGCAGAAAACAGTCGAAAAATGGGAAAAGACAGAACTTTGGAAGAATTTAATGGTCTAACGAGAGTGCAAACGCATAACTTAAATACTCAATTAGGCATCCTTCCTTGTGAGAGTCCATCCTGGGTGCTTTAAATTATTCGAAGACATATATGAATTAATTCTGAGAAGCATTGACATAAAAGAATAAACAAGTCAGAAAGAATATCTTGGAAATATATCCATGGACACTTTAAAAAAAAATTAGTTAGAAACTGAAATGAGTTAAATATGTTGGATATATTTGAATTAAGACTGGATAAAAAGCAACTAATATCTCACAAATAAAACTTTCTAGCACTCTCAAACATATAACATTATTCCTTTAGATCTAATAATAATAATAATAATAATAATAGTAATAATAATAATAATAATAATAATAATAATAATAATCGTTCAGATCGGAGTGAATATTCAGAACTGTCCTGGGAAATCGGAGGAGATTTGCCGTCACTTAGACCCCAGTTGAAAGCAATCAGCTAACACTGGTGTGAAAAAATCTCAAATGTGTATAATAACAATAATAATAATAATAATAATAATAGCTGAACCCCTCATTAGATATTCGGGACCATTTTTGAAGGGGACAAATCGACCAAAGAACAAGAAAAGTAATGACCATGTATAAGGTATTACATCCCAGATACGAGTTTGACAGACTATATTTAACATGAAAGAAGGGAGGAAGAAGACTTGCCCGCATTGAAAACAGCGTTCACACATCAATACAACGACTCGAGGGCAACACAGAACAGCACGAAGGACTTATTACAGCTACCAGAATCGATACTGACAACATGAAGACTAACAAAATTAAATTAACTAGAAAAAAATGGGAAAAAAAACCCAACTATATGGGTGTTTTAAACGACTAATAAGCAACATCTCACACGAGAAAACCTGGACGTGGCTGAGAAAAGGAAACTTCAAAAGAGAAACAGAATCTCCCCTTATAACAGCACAAACAATACCATAAGAACCAATCATATCAAAGCGAGAATAGATAAAACGCAAGAAAATAACAAATGTCGGTTATGTGATGAAAGAGACGAAACGATAATCACATAATAAGCAATCGAAGCAAATTAGAGTATAAGATGAGACTCGACTGGGTGAGTAAGTTGATCCACCGAGAATTGTGCAAGAAACTGAAATTTGACGTTACTATCAAATGTTATAAGCAAAATTCAGAATCTGTCCTAGAAAATGAGACGCAAAAACTTTTTGAGATATAAACGATCTCCTAAAATCGCTCATAAGACAAGAACTTATAATAATCAACAAGAAAAAAAGTGAATTGCCAAATTGTGGACTTTTTTGTACTTGCTGACCACGCAGCAAATTTGAAAGAAAACGAAAAGAAAGATAAGTACTTGGAACTTGCTCGGGAATTGAAAAAAACTGTGGAGCATGAAAGTGACAGTGAGAATAATTATAATTGGTACTTTAGCTACAGTCACCAAAGGACTGGAAGACTTGGATATAAAAAGTCGAGTGGAGACCATACAAACTACAACAATACTAAAATCGACAAGAATACTGAGAAGAGTCCTGGAGATTTGAAAGGACTTGGTGTCATTCAAACGCAAGTGAAAAACCATCGTCTAACGCTAATGTGAAAAAAATAGAAAAGGAGTAAAATAATAATAATAATAATCACGGTTATACCAATTGTGATTTGTGCTCTCGGTACTGTCACCGTAGGATTAATAAAGTTCTGGGGGACTTGGAAATAAGAAGACGACAGTGGATCATCCAAACTACTGCATTATTGAGTTCTGCCAGAATTCTGAGAAAAGTCTGGGTGACTTGCTGTCACTCTAACTCCAGTAAAATACCATCAGCTGACGCTGAAGGAGTAAATATTATTAATAATAAATGTACTTATTATCATTTACTCATTGGGAGTTTTTCACATCAGTTTTTGTTGATGGTTTTTCACTGGAGTCTGAGTGACAGCAAGTCTCCTCAACTATCCAGGACTCTTCTCAGTATTCTGGCCGTTCTCAATAATGCTGTAATTTGGATGGTCTTTTTGATGTTGATCATTATATAATGGCTGAGATTAGGTGATCCGTTTTTATGTCAACGCCCCATTGGAGTTTATGTGTGTCATTCTCTAGGACAGCTTCTGGGTTGTGAATATACCGATCATTCGTATGGGCGATCTTAATATCTTGCCCATTTCCCCAGTGGATCACCTTGCCCACCCAGCCGTGTCTAGTCTCATACTCCTTCTGAGCAAATTTTACTGCATTCGCTTATTACGTGCTTTATGGTTTCGTCTCTATCTCCACACAGCCTTCATTTGCAATTTTGTTGCGTTTTATCAATTCTCGCTTAGATATGATTGGTTCTTATAGAGTTGTTTTGTGCTGCTATTCGGAGAGATTCTGTTTCTTTCTTAGTTTTCTTTTCTTTGCCACGTTCAGGTTTTCTCGTGTGAGATGTTGTTTATTAGTCGTTTAAAACGCACATAGTATTGTTTTTCTTCATATTTTTGTTTCCTCGTTATTGTTAGTCATTTTTATGTCGTATAGTCTATCTCGTTTCTGATGTCCGTAATCATTTTTCCTACGTGTTTTTCTATGTAGACCTCGAGTCATTCTATCGATGTGTCAACGTTGTTTTCAATGCTGGCAAGTCCTCTTCCTCACTCCTTTCTTGATACATATAGTCTCTCCACTCCTTGCAAGACCTTCACATAAGCGTCAGCTGGTTGTATTTCAATAGAGTCTCAGTGACTCTCCAGGACTCTTTTCAGTATTCTAGCCAATCTTATTAATTCTGTAATACGATGGTCTCTACGTGTCATTTTATTTCTAAGTCGTTGCTCGTTCATGTAAAGGGGTCCACCTGAATACATCGCTTATGAGTTCCTCCTTACTTTTCTAGTAGTGTCCCGTATATCTGGTTCGTCTAAATTGGATAGTTTTCGTGATGGGTAGTAGTTGTCCGTACAGCTGCTGTTTTGTATGGTGTTCCCTCCAGGAATTATTTAATACAGCTCGCAACAGAGGGAACCAGGCTGCGATGGCAATGAAAGGGTACTCCGCATTCCCCAAAGGGGTGTTCTCGTGGTGTAATGGTTAAAACAATGGACTGCGGAATCGTAGTTAGCGAGTTCGTACTCCAGTCGCGCTATTACGTTCACTTTCGGGCAAATACCCTTGGGAAAGGTATTAACCCTCTTATACTCCCAGCTATGGGTTAAGTAGTACCACTACTGTTCTTCTAGGAGAATAGCGTTGGCATTAAATAACCTACAGCGGTTGATATGCCATTAAACAAAGAAACCAAACCAAACCAAGCATTCCCCTAATCAGTTGCATTACTGGAAACTCGCCATCAGATTGTTTAGTGCCATATCTAGGACACTCGTTGTGGTAGGGAGCTCTTACTCTTCTGCAGAGATGAAGTCCTTGTATTTTACAGCCCCAGCCGACCGGGCAAGTGTTTTTATTAGTTGAATGCAATACATATCTAAACTCTGACCTGATCGAAGAGGAGAGTTATTTAGTGATTTTAACAGCATTCAGTCAGTGGAAACTTAGTTAATGCCTTGAGCTTAAGGATTCGTGTTCATTGTTTGTTCATTTTTACATCTTTATGTTTTATAGATTTTTATGTTTCTTTTTTAAACAATACTGAAATAAAATTTGATATGATGTAAGTGACACTAAAGCCAAGTTTAGTATTTATTGGTGTTAAATTTTTAGGGGGCTTTAATGTGCCGTTAAACGATAACTTCAAACAGCTTTTTAGTTCGGATATTGGTTCGAAAAGATAACACGGACAATGAAGGTTATTAAAAGGAAATTCATACTGAGAAATAAGAAAGAAAGGGTTAGAAAAGATAAAGTGTTGCAAATTTTTAGTACAATTTGCGAGAAACTTATCTGGGAGAGTGTCCGGGAAACAAAGTTCTTTGAATTTGAGTATATTTCTTTTATTTTTTTTAATAGAAATGTTTCATGTTCATTAAATTTCGAGTTCTCTTTAATGTTCTTTTGAGCAGAATTCTCGGTTGAATTTTCTTTCTGTTGAATTTTCTTGGTAGAACTTCAGTTGTTGACTTTCATTTATTTTTATTTCTTGGAAAGCTTCATTCAAGAAGCGAGTGACGAAACCTTTCTGGTTGCTTAAGTTTCTTGGCTTCAGTTCGGGTCCCCGTATTCATACTGAGTGTTCAATTAGTAGTTCTTGACCAAAAAGAGGAAGTCACTTTTTGGTGCCGCACTGTCTGAGATTCCTTCTCCCTTTTACACTCAGGCCAAATCAAGAGCAGCACGTTGTCAGCCCGACCCTTTTCTAATAAATAAATTTTAATACTTTATACTTGACGAAAATAATGTTTATATCAAAATATCTCTAAATTCTCCCTCGTCTTGGAGGTTATAAGATTTATGGGGCTAAATCGGCTTAGGTCATAGAAAACAACGACTGCATATCTGCAAAAGTGTAAGAGCCCCTCACAATGAGTCTCCTAAATATGACACTAAACCATCTACACGCTTCAGCCCTGGACTTTTGGGGAATGTGGAAGACGCCTTAATTGCCATTATTCCAAGACCCACTCTTATCTGGAACTGGTTAGAGTTCCACTGTGGTAAAAGAGAACCATTGAACTATTTAATTGTATGTAAACAAAGGACTGACATTGAATGAAATTGCAAGTGTTACATAGAAGTACTTGCAGACATTCAACAGAGTGCAAATGAAATTATTAGATGGTAATACGTAAAACTATTTAACTGTGCACAAAGAATGGATTAATACTAAGCATAAGTATTTGCGTTTCAAAGGAATACTTGAAACCATTTAACTGCAAGCAAACAAATAGGCAGGGTTTGTTTAAAAAAACGTTTCCTACAAACTACTCATTTATTTAATCATATATCTAATATCTATAAATATATAAAAGCATTTAGCATTAAATAACCCTTATAGGTTGATATGGGATATAATCGAACCAGCTAACCAACTTGTAATTTTTGAAAATTGAATTAACGTTCATATAACGCTTGGGCATGGTATCCTTTCTGAAAAATCTCGTAAAAATTCACCACAACTGAAAGTATAAGAAACATGTGTTGGACGAAAAATTGTGGTAATAACACTCAAACAAATTAAAGATGAACTGATTTAATCAGTAGTTAGAACATTTGAAATAATGCAATAAGGGAAAAAATTCAAATGTTTATGATGGCTAAAAGAGAAAGCTGGAGAATGTTCTTTTTTTGTTGGAGATTAATCTAAATTCACCGCTGATTTATAAAAAGGAACGTTTTCTTTTAATAGATGTTCTGACCCAAGCAAATAATGAATCTTTTTCATATTTTCTTTATATCTTAATATCCCAAACTGCAACAGTTCCGTTGACCTTTAAAAAAAACGTTATCTAATTGTACTAGAAAAAAGTCAAAATGTTCAAATTATATTTTCGTTGCTATATGAGCAGACAGACAAAATTACTTCAAAATATTTAATGATCGACATCAAAGCCAGTGAACTTTAAACGTTTAAGGAAATATCGATTTTCAACAAGTATTTTCGGAACTGATTTTGTAAATACAATTAAAATCTATTAAGCTGAGTTTAAAACATCTATCTATCTATCTATCTATCTTTTTATTTCAGACTGCTCATACAAATCATAATATACCACCCTATTGGCGAAACAAATAACTCCCAAACTACATTTTTGTTTGTTGGGTAAGGAAACTCCAAAAACTGATATCACGGGTGTTGCACTAAACTGACTCTCGTGTTAGGTCTCCACCTCTGGAACACTGATTAATATGGATTGCCGTCTTTATAGTAATTATTCCTAGGTCCAATCTCACCCAAAATATTTAATAGCAATACTTGAAACCATATAAGAGATAGAAAGGACTAATTATAATTACAATTAAGAATAAATTTGCTTCTTCAAACGATTTAATTGTCTATAGATTATAAGTTATATGCATAGTTACTTGAAGCTATAATTGTCAAAAATATTTGTATTTAGTTACTTAAAATTATATACTTGCTTGAACAAGACTAGTTTAGGCATTCAATAACCCAATTAAAAGTCAGTTTAAAAATTGACCTTCTGTAACTTCCTGTCCGCGGTGGAAGTGTTGGTTAAAAACAAACAGTACAAATATTTGTATTTACCACATACGTTTATACATTTCGGGATTCATATTTCACGGTCGTTTTAATCATTGTTGTACTAGCTGCATTTTCTGACTAAAAAATAAGGTGTAGTTTTCAATGAATATAACGTAATATCAAATCTCAATCCTTTTGTGTCAGATTTCACCATGACGTAGTTGCTAGCGCACAGGACTATAACATCTTAGTAAGCGAGTTCGAACTCCGATCGCCACATTGCGTTCAATTTCAGAGTACTATCCCTAGAAAAGATATGATTTTTATTATTCTCTCAGCTTTTCGTTAAATCGTACCACTATTTTTATTCAATGATGGCTTTTGCATTAAATAACCCACAAAGGATATGCCATTAAACAAAGAAACCAAAATCAAAACTTTCTGCAGTGTCATCAGTATTCAAATTGGTTTCTGTATTGTTTTCAAAAAATGTTTATCAGTTATTCAAGTCTGTTTGCTCTTTTGAGTTCTTTGTGCGTTCCTCGTGGCGTTTTCCAAAAACTATGTAGTCTTCTGTAGTTCTTAGTGCACCATAGAAACTTTGCTTGAAATATTGAGATAATAGGCAGGTTTTATTTTCTAATCGAATAAACTGTCTTCCTTCTCAATAACAACAGTCACGATTGAGGATTTTTTTTTTTTTGTTCACCGAAATCCGTTTGTAGATATCTATGCTTTTTCGGCATGAGATTGATTATATCGATGCTTCTATTTCGAAGAGTTTTCAAGAGAATGGTCTGCCCATATTTATCAAGGTAATTAATATCCGTTCCTAGAATCTTTCAATTCCCCGCAGGGTTAGAGAGACTTTACACACATAAGTGACTATACACTTTCTTTCGTTGTCTTTTTTAATATTGACATAGAACAGTTTCCTCCACAGAACTTATAGTCTTTTTGATGGGAAGTTAATACGCTGGCTGTATATCCTGTATAGAAGAAAGGCATCTCCCAAGTGAATTTAATGTCGAAGCTCCATTTCTAAAGCGGTAAGTAGTGTGGAGTTCTCTATTGCCATTAACCCTAAGTCCACTCTCACCTGGAGTGTGAGTACATGTTCCGTTCCCATTTATGATTTAAATTGATCTTTTTTTATTCAAATCTGTTCACATTCATATTCGACTGGGATATCTATGCAAAAATTAATAAATAAACAAATAAAAACTTTGAAAAACACTTTTACAAATAGTGTAAATATAAACGTGTGTGAGAGGGAGTTAGAGACCAAACAGAACTGCAATGTATTGACCCCCCACTCTTATGGCCATCAGCGTCTCTTTCCCGCTCTCCAGGGCTGCTCAACCGAAGGCCTGGGGGCCCTCTCCGCTGGATGTGGGCTTTCTCTACCGCATATTGTCACCAACGGGTCTCCAAACTCACTGACTTCCTGTCTTCACCCGTGTTATAAAATAATTCAATCGCCCAATCAAAATCTTTGGAATGTCATGTTTGATCGTCATCAAGCGGAAATTACTGTCATGCAGCTCACAGGTCAATCTCTTTCGGTGCATCAGTCTATGACTGTACCATGGGATTTTACCTTGTCCCATATTGTCAGCCAAGCCCGCCTACGCGGCTTCTTCCCATAACTGCCATCGGAATGTGTCACTTCCTTCCGGTGCATCTCTTTGGAATGGCATGTTTGTCCGGATCGAAGGTCAATATACAACAATAGCCCTCAACAGGTTGACTTGCTGTTAAAATAAATCAATCAAAAATTAATTCACACAACTGAAATAGAAGCATTTGTCTATTCAAAAATCAACTCGTAGTTTAGGAAGAATAATTTATTAACTTTCAATGTTTAATTTATTCCTTCACAATTTTAGTAATCTTCTGAGTTTTATGGACATTCTTTCGTTCTAACGATAAATATATGTTCACAGTTGAAGCGCCCTTGGAGATTTTGCACACTAGAATTGTTATTTTTATTATAATTAACGAGGACATCAAAAAGATTCCTACGTAAAACGGATATCCATTGGAGCTATTGCATTTTGATACGACATGTGAAGCAATCAAACGTTATTGGGGATCATGAACATTGTTTTCCGTATATATTCCTTGCTTTTTTGACGAGAATCGTGCGCTCACCCCGAGCTGTACAGAAGCATAAACAATTGCCACTTTTTGTGCAATTTGGAGGTCGACTCATTAGTGATGTTACGGATGGCGTGTACTGCGTTACGCACTGTGCGCATGTTGGAAGAGCTTAATTTTGCCAGAAGGACAGAACATTCACCTAACATGAATGTCGTCAAGAATATTGACCCTGTCAATAAATTAGTACGTTGACAGCAATACTGTCGACAGCAATTGATGGCGTGATTGGCGAAATTTTCGAGGAATTTAACGTCGAACGCAACTAGTTTAGAAACTTATTTCATTCGTTTTAAACTAGTTTTGGATTTAGTGATGCATTTCGATTGATTGAGTTTAACGGCTGGTCAAACATTCTACGTTTATTTCATGCTTTAAGATAAATTCATTGTACGTTCATATTTACACTTTTGTGTTGTTGTTTTTTTTTTAATTCTTTTACAGTTCAAAGGAAATTTAAGGTGTCTACTCTCACGTTTCCACAGGATTTTATCCCTTATTTTATGTTTGGTTTAAGAGCTACATAAGACTCTCAAATAGGTCGCGGGGAAAAATGAAAGTTACATGTTGCTCGCATAATAGTGAAATAGTTAAGAATTATTTTGTCCTACATTGCTATTGAATAACATAATAAAAAAATTCTATTTGACTAATAGATGGGACGATAAGAGGTATTATATCTCCGGGTCATAGGTAACATAAGAATGATAGCAATGAAGAGGTATTCTAGACCCCCCCCCAGATTTCTAGAACCAGAAGCCCACCATGAGATTCAGTTTGTAACTTACCCATTTCACTCATTTTGGATATTTTTACTCTTGTGGACACCGTCTATGTATGCTCAGCCTCGCTGAAAGGTTAAGATAAACTTAGGTCGAAAATTACGTAAAAGTTTTAATATGATATTTATTTGGTGTTGCTTCCAAATCATTTCGCTTTTATCAAGGACACTTTTATAGCCTTTAAGTTCGAGAATTTGTTTTCATTCATCTTCCAAAGTCATGTTAATTTGGTAGGTTTTTGTTATCTTTCACTATTAGTCACTGGCATCGGAAATAGATTTTATTCATAGTAAAAATACTACGTTCTCCTTTATGATGATTATTACTGAACATTTAGCCGGGGTTGACTGTCATATTTACTTTTGAAAATTTACATTCACATCAAGAGATTTTATTTTGTTCTCACGATTAACTCCTAGGTGTTCGCACAGTTTCATATTGATAAATTCCATTTATTGTCGTATATTAGAAAAAGACGGCAACATTCATGCATAAAATATAATACGCTTCTTTTTTTTGTTACCCAATAAACGGAGGTGGGGTAGAATAAAGAAGGTCGAATATGTTTTAGTTGCTAGTAATGGGAGGGGCGACGGGTACGCGTCTTCCTTGTACTTCTCCTTTAGATCAGAATCTTCCTATTTATTCAACCTCTCGGACACCCACACAATTAATGTCACCACGTGTCTCACTAGTATTAAACCCACTCAAATTCTCGTGGCCACATCACCTCCAATCTGTCTGCTATACAATAAAAGGTGTATACGCCTCATTCTGTGATGACACCCATATAATTTACGCCGAAAACACTTGTATTTTGTTTACTATTGGTACCAGGTGCATTTCCTTTTATTTTGATTCAACATGGTTCCAATCTTTTTTTAATAATAATTATAATTATATATTATAAAACTTCAATTATTTCAGGTTTGGTAGTAATATATTTATCCGGAAATCTACTGTTTTGCGTCTCCTTCTTTATTCTCTTCCTAAAAGACTTGACTTATATAATCCCTGTTTTGTTTTTCTCACTAAATTTTCTTTTTTATGATTTTGAGTTTTTAATAGGTCTATCATTTTCGTCTTCTGTAATGCACAAACCAGATGTAACGTTACCCCCCCCCACCTCTCGGCCCCACATACGTTACATCCTCTTCTAACCATTCGCTTCTTGGACGGCCGGTGATCAACTAGTGGTTCCGAGGGGGGTAACGCACATTTCTTGCCACTACAAGAATACGATCAAGGGGGCCGGAGAAAATAGAAGGACAAACGAACAAACACTTGGGGTTAACTCAAGAGCAAAAAGAGGGGTTATGCAACACTACATTTCCGATAGCATATATGGACTAACGCTAGCATGGATTACTCGCGAAAATTCCACAAAGCTACTGGAATGCAGACTCATCTTGACTCTATCTTCTTCGCTGGACTGGACCCCATCTCTTCCCACTGGTCTCACCGCTCCGGTGTCCGGTGTCGACTGCCCCTGTCCGTGGTTCCACGCCAACTGCCTGTCAGCTCCTTTCTCCAACCAACTCTCTTCTCGCGTCCCGTTACCTCTTCCGGCCACGCCAAGATTTCAAGTCCAAAAACCCTTTGGTTTCGCGCCAAAACAGACAAAGGAATCGTCTGCTTGGCGGGCCACCTATATAGTGTTACATAGAATCTGTCACAGAATATGAGATGAGTAAATTCTCTATTAGTTTGCGATACAAATGGATCACCAAATTCCTCCTCAAAGACCTGACCTATTATTAATTAACAATAGGAAAATATATCGTTATTTACTGGATTTTGCTCTTTCCGTTGACCATTAGGTGTAAATAAAAGAAAGCTAAAAGAAGAACAGACACGTGCATCCTGCCAGAAAGCAGAAAAGCTGTTCAGTATTAAGGTAACGGTGATACCAATTGTAATCGGTGTTCCTGAAACGGTCTCCATAGTGTCTTTGGAATGGTTCTTTAAGGAATAGAAAAGGATTGAGGATTGAAAAAAAATTGTGACTTAAGATCACTAAGATTTCTTAGAAGAGTCGTAGAGACCAGAGGAAACTTGCTGTTACTCAGATTTCAGTTAAAAAGAAAAGAAAAACATGAGATAATCAGGTGGACAAACATCGCTCAAAGTGAAAATAATACGGATAACAGCTGAGAAAATGTATAATGTAAAGCTGATTGTGAAACCAACTATAGAAAAGAGAGAGGGAGAATTAAAGATCCGTAGAAGAACTGAGGCCATCCAAACAACGTCACAGAAGTGATTGGTTAGAATTCAAAGAAACTTTGAGAGATCGTTGGTTGGTTTTACGGCTTATGAACACTTTTCGGGTTTTTTAGCGCTGAATTAAGTAATTTTGATAAAAGTTTCAAAAAATTCAGTTTAGTATAAGTTTGATTTTTTTGTTAACCCGCCCGTAAATGTCAAACAGTTCTATTTCAAACAATTCAGTTTCGCATAAGTACAAACTTTCAATGTTAAAAATAGTTACTTTTCAAACAATTCAGTTTAGCAAACAAAAACAGTTCTTTTTCAAACAATTCTGTTAAACATAAGTAAACAGTTTAGTTCTATTTGACCAAAAAAAAAAAATATCTGAAAGAAACAAACATACCCTAATTGATGACCAAGAGAAAAACTACCACGTCCAGAAAGACCTCCAAAACTAACCATCCCCAGCAAATATAGAACGATAACGTGTCTATCTATGACGTGGAAAATTCTAACGGCACAGATAAAGGAGGAGATGTATTATTTGCTAGTAAGTCGCAGCTTGTTTTCCGAAGAGAAAAAATGATGCGATAAGGGAAGAAAAGGAACATATAATTTACTACGCATTGATTAATACAACATCAAAGAGAATAAGGCAAGGCTAAAAGATGTCACCATGTCGTGGACCGAAAGCAAATATTCCTATTATAGGATAACGTATTACTGGATAGTAGATTGTCAAAAAATGTACAAGACATCCCACTAAGTTGTAACGTTCATTACAGAAGCAATGAATTACTGACAACAAGAAGGAAAACTTCAACAGAAATTAAGATACAGAGAGGCGTCTTCCTGTAAGATACGCTTTCACCATTTCATTTTTAATAGCAATGATGCCACTAAATTACCTATTTAAGAAATGAACTCGGGGATATAAATTTGCTAAATCGCAAGAAAAGATTAATCACCTTATGTTCATGGATGACATCAAGCTGTTTGCGAAAAAATGAAAAAAGAATTGGAGTCTCCGATTCAAACAATCAGAATATACAGTCAGGATATAGGAATGCAATTTGGCAAAGCACTAAGTGGCATACTCATTGAGAAAACTGGAAAAAGACAGAAGGAACATAACTGATAACTCAAGAAAGAATTAGAACCCTCGGAGATAAGGGAAATTACAAGAACTTGGGAATAGTGGAAGCAGACACCATCAAATAAGCGAGAATGAAAGAAAATTACAAAAGTGTGCCTTAGACGAACGAGAATGTTTCTCAAAACCCAACTCTACAGCTAAATTACATCAAAGAGACTAACATCAGGTCAGCCTTCTTCATCAGATACCAGTGACCATTGTTTGAATAGACAAGGAAAGAATTCAGATGAATGAGCCACATGACAAGGAAATTGATGTCGATGCATCAATACGAGGACTCGAAGATTACTGGAAAGGGGACCTAGAATACAAAACTTTAGCACTCTCAAGATAAGGCAAGTAGAACAACATAATTTAAAAAAAAAATGGAAAGAAAAAAACTGTATGGGTATCTCACACGAAATCTCACGCGAGAAGACGTGAACATGACAACAGAACGTAAACCTTAAGAGAGAAACTGAATCTTTTCTAATATCTGCACAAAACAATGCGATAAGGACCAATTGTATTTAAGCAGAAATACGCATCAGAAAAACAAATATCGATTTTTTGATGATACAGATGAAAGCATCTATCACATAAAAAGCGAATTTAGCAAAATACCACAAATGGAATAAAAGATTAGATATTTCGTGAGAAAGTTGATCGAATAGGAACTGTACAAAAAAAATGAAATTTGACCATACTATTAGGTGGTAGTTGCATACGCTAGATACGGTCCTGGAGAATGAGACGCATAAAATTCTCTGGGATTTTGAGATACAAAAAAATCACCTTTTTCCGGTCAGGAGACCAGATAGCATAATAATTATCAAAAAAAAAGTAAAAATTAAAAAGAACTTGCCATATAGAAGGCTTTGCTACACCAACGGAGAACAGAAACAATCAAAGGAAACATAAAGGACCACTACGTTGCCCTTGCCAGAGGACTAAGAAAACAGCAGAAAAGGAAGGTAAGGATTATACAATTGTGAGTTGCACACTTGGTACAATCCCTCAAGACTGGGAAAGACAGTTGGAAATGGGAAATCACTGGGTGAATGGGGACTATCCAAACTACAGCAATGTTCAGATCGGCCAGAATTCTCAGAAAAATCTTGGAGACATCAGGAGACTTGAAATCACTCCTGAGAAAAATCATCACCTACCACTAGTGTGAAAAACTCGAGATAGAATATTTCTTCTTCTTCTCCTCCTCCTCCTCCTCCTCCTACTACTACTACTAATAATAATAATTCTGTGTCAGTGTATAATTCACAAATATTATCCTCCTATCCTCTCCTTTGGGCTCTCTAGTACTCTCGGCATCTATATAGATAAAGGATTCGGAAACAAAATATGGAATACTTTTTAAAACGTATTTTTTAGTTTGAATGGTCCAATTTTTGAAAAGGAACGAAAAAGCTGAATTTTCATGATAAACTCAAGCAGTTTTCCATTAAAATTCAGCCCAATATGAGCGAGCAAGAAAACAAAAGACAAATAATCGATGATATGTTTAAAGCCGAAACAAGGCCCAAAACATTCAGAAAAAACTGGTGTTTCTTTATCTAATGTACATAAAGTAAAGAACATTTTTTACAGAAAAAATATCTTTAATGAAATAAAGGGAGAGGATGATTGAAGAAAAAGCGAAAAGAAGGCTTTCTAAATGCTCTCGCTGAGGCAATTAAGAAGGACCCCAAAACGTCAATAAGAAAGCGCGCTAATAAATTGAAAGTCCACGAGAAAACTGTGAGGGGAGAAATTAAACAAGATTTAAAACTGAAATCGTTTGCCCGGACTACGCACAACTTTTTGAGTACGAAATTTTTTTCTCTATTTTAGTCTGCAAATTTATGGCCTCTATTAAGCCCAGACCTTAACCCCCTTGATTACAATATAGTAGGCATTTTAGAAAATAAAACAAATGAAACTTCCCATCCAACTATTGGTTCGCTTAAAACTGTTATTAAGCAGGAAAGGGATAAAATGTTTGAAGACTTTATTTTCACTGCATGCAAATCCTTTCAAAGCCTTGTTGATACAATGATTGAAAAAAATGGCGACCATATTGTGTAAATTTACGGTTTCATGTCTATCTTCTTTTTCTGTTGTTTTTTTTTTAAATTAAAATCAACTTTTTTTATATAATTGAATATTTTGTAATTATACTAGAACATTCCTAATATTGCTTTTATACGCTGTATATCATTAATCGGAGCTTATTTTCTATTCCTAGTTTTGTATCCATGCATACATATATTTCTTTCAATCTCCCGAGAAAGCCTGATTTAATATCTTTAGGCTTTGACTGGGTTCTTCTAGTTTGTCTGTTTATATATTGCGTGGTATGGAAAATATCAATCAGAAAAGCATGCTCCTATATGAAAGGATTCTAAGTGTTTTAATGAGTCGGAATTAGAAAAATCTCTGATATTTTCTCTGTTAAGTATCGATCAGGTGAAACGCTATTCTTCAGAATTGAATCCCCCAAAAAGTTTTTATTGTTTTTATGATCAGTCCTGTGTTTAGCATTAATCGTTAACTTCAATTCTTCCCTAATCATCATCATCATCATCATCATCATCATCATCATCATGTCATGCCGCCAGCACAGATATCCTTGACCATCTCTCGCCACTTCTCCCTATCATTCATCGCCTCCGGCAGGTCTTCTGAGTTACATCCTGTGTCCTCACATAGCTGTTGTATGTAAGTTCGGGCTGGTCGTCCTGCTTTTGCTTGGCCGTATGTGGGGGTCCATAGGAGTACGTCAATTACGAGCTCGTCCTTGCTTCTCCAGCAGTGTCCAGCGTGTCTGGCTCGCCTAACCTGTATAGTTTTCGTGATGGGAGGCAAGTGGCCGTACAGTTGGCGTCTCATGGGGTGTTGTCGCCAGGACTTGTTCAATATTGCTCTCAACATTCTTGTGTAGTTGCCGTCAAGTTTCTTCTCCAGCCGTTTAGTTAGCGTCCATGTAGTGCATCCATGTTGCAGTATCGATACAACCGGTGCCTGGAAGAAACTGCGCTTCATTTCATCTGTCAGGTCTGATTTCCATATGACTGAGAGCCTATCTATAGCCGTCCATGCTTTCGTCAGCCGTGTGTCGATGTCGTTTTCTGTTGATGAGACGCTACTTCCTAGGTAGGTGAATTTGTCCACTAGCCTCAGAGAGGCTCCGTCTAGTGTGGTAATGTTGCTCTTCCCTAATAATTGCACCCAAACATATGCCATATTGACTTATGTATTCTTTATATCGTCACTAACGTTCTTCTCGATAGAATATTGGCGTATGGCACAGTTAGTGTTGATGTTATTGGCTTTTCTAGTCTATCCTCATATATCACAGGCTATATCTACCCTTAAAGCAATTCAAAATAATCACCTATTTGAATCTGTTGATACGTTCCTTTGTAATCAATCTTGACAAAGTATTTAATGAAAGAGATTAGAATCCGAACAATTCTTTTGATAAACACCAATGTTGTAGTCACAACAAATGCATAAATTTCCATCTGGTTTTCGAACCACAACAATATGTGTTGTCCACTTGCTACCACGAAGTAAAATAGGTTCTAATATTCTCCGTTCAATCATTCTTCTTAATTTCATTACTACTAAAGAAAAAAAAGAATCGATAGCTTACATGATTTGAAATGCACAGTGTATGCATTCTCTTTGAGTTCAATACTCGCTTTGTAATCCTTAAGCATTCCAATATCTTCAATGTAAGATCCAATAAAGTTGATTAATCACGTGCAATTCATTTTGAATACGTCAGTTCCGAGGAGACGTTTGCAAGAGCCTGGAATGACTATTGCTATAACTTCATACCAAGTATCTGTTTCGAGAGTGATCGAAAAAAAAAATCAGGTTTTTAATTAAGGATCCATTAAATTGCTGTTGTTGTAAATGGCGTTCGCAAAATTTGGGCTGATCAATAGACATCTTAACATTTATTGGGAGTAACATGACTTCGCTACCAGTATCTATCTTCATGTTTAACTTGGCAAATATAACCAGGGCGAAGGATTGATAAATCAATTTTAACGGTATGTTGACCCGTCTTCTGCTATTAATGATAAGAGATTATGGAAGAATTGCTTCCACACAATTCTGTAAAAACAGATATTCAAATCTAATGCTAATAAGTTTCTCACATTTTTATAATTTCCAATATATATATTAATAATAATAGAATACTTAACTAACGCTGACGTTAAACACTCTGAAGGAGAATAATAATAAAAATAATAATAATAATAATATGTGCAAGAAATTTAAATTTGACCATACCAACAAACGGTATATGCACAACCCAGAACCTGTCCTAGAAAATTATAGACACAAACTCCTGTGGGACTTTGATATACAAACGAATCACCTAATCTCGGCCCGAAGACCAGATCTTATAATAATCAACCAAAAAAAGAGAATCTGCAAAATTCTCGACTTTCCTGTCCTGGCGGAACACAGAATAAAACTAAAAGAATGTGAAAATAGAGATAAGTACGTCGACCTTGCTTGAGAATTGAAAAAAACTATGGAACATGAAGGTGACAATTATACTAATTGTGATTGGTGCCTTTGGCACGGTAACTAAAGGATAATTAAAGGGCCTGGAAGATTTGGAATTCGGTGACCGAGTGGAGACCATCCAAACAACAGCATTTTTGATAACAGCCAGAATACTGAGAGGATTCCTGGAGACTTGAGGAGACTTGAGGAGACTTGCTGTCACTCAATCACCGGTGAAATACCATCAGCTTACGCTGGTGTGTAAACTCTAATGAGTAAATAATAATAATAATAATAATAATAGTCGTAGTAGTATTAATAATAATAAGTGGCCGTCAAAAGATTCTAGTCGAAGCCCATCAGCTAAAGCTGCACTGAAAAAAAACTCCAAATAGATTCTAATCTCGGCCAGATGACTTGACCTAGTGATAGTAAAAAAAAACAAAAACAAAAAAAAACAAGGAGAGAACTAGCGAATAGTGGAATTTGCTGCTCCAGTTGACTACCGGAAATAAAGCGAAAACATAAATAAGTCACTAGACTTTGTTAGAAAGGTGAAAATAACTACGGAACATGAAAGTCACAGTGTTACAAATAGTAATTGGCGTGCTCACTACTGTCACCAAATGAGTGGAAACCCTCCAAAATAAGCCTTGTTGAGAACAGCCAGAATACTAAGAAGAGTTCTGGAGACTTTAAGAGACTCATTATTACTCAGACTCCAGTGGAAAAGCAACTGATTAAGCTGGTGTGAAAAACTCTTTTAAAGAATATAAGGATAATGATGATAATTCTTCGTACACAATTATATCTTCAAGCAACAATCTTTAATGCAAATAATTTACAGTTATATGGTAACAAGGCTTCTACCTAATACTTTTAATTTTCATTTCTAATTTGTCCAACAATTGGACAATAAAAGGTACTTGCACTTCAAGTGTGACTGGACTTGAGATTAATGGCAATAAAGAGATATTCCACATTCGCTTGATCTCCAGAACAAGGACCCCACCATCAGATGCAGTTTAAAGAAGGGGATACAGTCAGCGTATTTTAAACAACTCCAGAAGATAAGTTGAATTAAGAAGTTTGTTTCTTAAGAAGGTTTTTTTCCTAAGATGTTTATTTCTTGTAAAACTGATGTTATTATCAGTTTCGAGCATGTTCAAAACATTCGGAACTTTTATATATTTTATCCACATATTTCTCGTTTTTCTATAATGTAGAAACTGAAAGAAAATGATTGTAAACAAATTTGAATATCTTTTCAGGCGTTGGAGAGTTTACTCTAAAGAATAAGTGCTTTTATCCACAAAATTCACCCTAGGATATAAAATGTTTGTTATCGAACTAGTAAACATGAAGCTGAAAAATCTTTCTAAACAAAATCCAGAATCTGTCCCGTTGGCGGAACTTAAAATAACTTGATGGCATTTTCTGCCTTGCCGAAGACACCACCCCGTCAAAAAATTGGTGTCCTGGGTGTGACACAAAACTGCATCTGATGTTCAGACCACAGTTTTGGACATATAGGGAATGTGCAGAACCCGTCCATTGCAATTTATTCCAAGGTTCACATTTAAACAAAATGACAGTTTCTATTATGTCCTATTTATGGATTTCTTTAGAAATTATTTTTTTTCAGTAGAAATACTTGATGCTATATATCAGTAAATTGCTTGTATTAAGAAAAGTTCCACGAAGCAATAATTGTTTTCTTATGAATTTTATTAATAATTGGAAATTAGAAAACTCGTCGTAAAAATATTTTTTCTTAAATAGAAATACCTAGATAAACTCATGTAATGATTCGTATTAAACAGATGTTCTTAAAACCATACAACTGTGTTCAAATTAGTTGCGTTAGATAGGAATAATTAATATCATAAAAACGTGTGCCAACCACCACAAAAAACACACTTAATATACATCAACAGTAAAAGATATAAATATTAATGGACAATTTATGCGATTCCATGACCTCTAAAAATAAAATAATCATACACAATTTAGCATGCCGATAAATAAATCAATTAACCATTATATATTTTTTTAAAATTGGACTCGTCGAGCTATCAATTTCATTTAAATGTATAATAAACTGTAATTGGTGCATAAGTTTTATACGTCCACGAAGTGACAATATCCCAGCGGATATTTTTCTGAGATCTTTTATATCTAAAATTTATATACATATATAATTTCTACTCATTCATCCTCAATAATCAGATCACCCAGTCAATCAAACACACAAAAAAGTCAATACGGACATTTTATGACGGGTTACCCGGATTCTCGACACAAAGACATAAAGAGGAACCTTTTAGATATAATAAGGGTTTTTAGAGCACATCTTATTTGCTATAGTTTGGTATATTTTTTCCCCCAAAAATTTCCTCAAATTCTTAGGTATAAACTGATAAAATTTATTACCTTTTCAAATGAATAATGCTTAGTTAGTGAGTCACTTTGTCCGTCACTTCACTTTCAAAATATTTACCCTAGAGATTCCTTCAAAGCGCCATAACTCAGCTTCGACTTCAGGACGATGTTGAATCTAAGGTAGGGTTTATAAAACCTTTCACTTGGTGCACTGCTTGTCACCAAATCTAATTTCCATTCACCCTCAAGTAAATGTACTTATTGTAAAAGTACTAAGTTAAATTACTAATCAAGTAAGTAAGGTTGGCGACCGTAGTCGAGGGCAACCCAAAGGCACCCTTTTCAATATTAAGTTACATATTTCTGAGTTTCAGCTGCTAACCACAACGTTCTCTGTTCAAAAAGCTTTTCCGTTTGCTAAGTAAATAATACGCAAGGTGAAACCCAGTTTCCACCAAATACGAATAGGGAGTAACATATATGATCTCAACATTTGCATAAAGTTTGAGGTATCTTCTTAAAGTTATTTTGTTTATCCAGTCTTAGCCAATTCCTTTAAATGTGAACATCGATTTGCTCAAGGTCGAAAGTCATTTCAATAAATTCTTTAATAAAGATGTCTAAATCTGCACTTTTCGCGTCAATATAAAATAGCAAAATAATCCATACAGGAATTTCCATGTTTAGACAATCCTTGAATCGACTTTTAAAGTATTATTGCAAATTCTTAATGTGGTTTATATTGATGAACAGGCTGTTATCCAAAATACGATTTTCTGGTTGTTGAGTAGAGCAGAAATTTGCAAAATACTTTAAAAGTTGCATATTTTTTAATTAACCAAGTTTTAGAATGGAATCCTAAACTGTTATAAGTGCGACGGTCTTTCCTTGGAATTTTTGTATTTCATTAACTTTATCAAGTGGGCCTGACACAAAATGGAGTTATGAGGATCATTAAATAAGTTTCCAGACTTTTTTCGTATGGGCACTTTTATTGATAGTACACACATGAAACTCTAGTCCCCTTCGAAGTAATCTCCTCCGGCTGCAAGGCACTTGTTGTACCGATCCAAGAACATCTGTAATGCCCCATGGAACTCCTCTTGTTTGACCGTATCAATGACCTTCGTCACAGCCTCATTCATCTCCTCAACTGTCTCATAACGACAGCCTCTGAGCTTAGGGAATAAGCAAAAGTCACAGGGAGCAAGGTCTGGACTATAGGGAGGGTGAGGAACTGTCTTGATGCCCATCTGGGTCAAATAGTCTGTGACAAGGATGGAATTGAAGACTGGTGTTGCATTGTCCTGGTGGAAATACCACTGACCCGATTTGAAGAGTGCTGGCCTCTTCCGACGGAATCTCTTCCTGAACTCTCTTAAAACCTCAACATAGTAACTCTCTTAAAACCTCAACATAGTAACCCTTACCCTTTGGCCAATCAACTCTGGTGTATTGACTTCCTTACTCCTCCCACACCTCTCATCATCCCTCACAGACTCCCTGTCTTCCTTGAATCTATTATGCCACTCAAAAACTGATGCTCGATTCATGTAAGATGGTCGAAAATCATTCTGAAGCATTCTATACGTTTCTTTGGCATTTTTTCTTAGTTTAAAACAGAAGTTTACTACATATCGTTCTTGTAAAGTGTCCTGCCCTCCAGATTGCATTTTTGAAATTAACCAGCTGTGAAAATCAGGCATTAGTAGGGTGTATTCCAATTTCTCTTGTAGCTGTTCATTTGAACCTGAAATCATAAAAATTAGTCAGTCATCTAATAAGATGTATAGAGATAAAATGCTGAACTTTCAAGAATCTACGAAAATTTTAAATTCCCATACAAAAAAAGTCTGGAGACTTATTGAATGCACCACGTAATTTCCACTTTGCGATAATTCATTTGGAAGTCTTGGATCAACATTTCATTAAAAGTTCCTTAGTCGAATTAAACATCTCTACATGTCATTATAAATTAAAGCTCGTAAACTCACCCGCAACCCGCTTTTAACTCTCATGCTCTTAGTCACTTGTCAAAATTCTATTTATCCTCAATTCTATATATGGACCAGTTTGAGAAGCCTTGAGGTAAAGTGAGCCGAGAAAGGATACTATTTGAGTTATCAAATATAATTCACACGAATAGTGTTCTAATATCATCTTTCTTCTAATTAATCTCCAGCACACAATTTCTTCACCTCCCCATATATATATATATATATATATATGTCTAAACTCTGTGAATATGTATACATATGTATTCACATAACAACAATAATAATAATAATAATAACACACCAGAAAACCCGACTAATAAACAACATCTCACTCTAGAAAAGCTGGACCTGGCTAAGAAAAGGAAACCTTTAAAGAGAAAGGGAATCTCTCCTAACAGCAGCACAGGACAACGCCATAAGGACCAATCATGTCAAAGCGAAAATAGATAAGACGCAACAAAAGAGTAAATGAAGGCTATGCGGTGACAGAGACGTAACGATCAATCACATAATAAGCGAATGCTGCAAATTTGCACAGAAGGAGTATAAGGCAAGACACGACTGGGTCGGCAAGGTGGTCCACTAGGAAATGTGCAACAAATTTAAATTTGACCATAATAACAAATGGTATATGCATAACCCATGATTTGTCTTACTAACTGACACATATAAACTCCTATCTGACTTTAACATACAAACGGATCACTTAATCCCGACCAGAAGACCAGACCTTATAATAATCAACAAAAAAAGAGAATTTGCAAAATTGTTGACTTTGCTGTGCCGGCGGATCACAGAATAAATCTGAAGGAAATTGAAAAGTAGAATAAGTACCTCGACTTTGCTAGAGAATTGAAAAAGCTGTGGAACATGAAAGTGACGATTGTGCCAATTGTGATTGGTGCTTTTGCCACAATAACTAAAGGATTATTAAAAGGACTAGAAGACTTGGAAGTTGGCAGACACATAGAGACTATCCAAATGACAGCATTGCTGAGAACAGCCAGAATGCTGAGACGTGTCCTGGAGACTTGCGGAGGCTTGCTGTCACTCAAACTCCAATAAAAAACATCAGCTAACACTGATGTGAAAAACTCTAAAGGAGTAAATAATAATAATAATAATAATAATAATAATAATAATAATAATAATAATAAAAATAATAATAACAATAAGATGCATAAACTCCTCCGGCATTTTGAGATACAAGCGGACGACCATACCCAGTAATAATTAAAAGAAAAGATAACTTGCCGAATTATGAACTTTGCTATCCCTTCTGACCACAGAGTAAAATTGAAAGAAAGCGAACAGAAGGATAAGTACATCGACCTTGCTAGTGAATTGAAAAACAAGTGTGGAACAGGAAATGACGATTATAACAATTGTAATTTGTGCGGGATTGGTACAGAGTCTGTAAGATTTGGAAATAAGACTATAAGATTTTGAAATAACGAGACAAGTAAAAACCATCCAAATTACAGCATTACTGAGAACGACCAGAATACTGAGAAGAAACTAGCGCACCAAGGGTTAAATTTAAAAGAAAATGAAAAGAGAGATAAATGTAGCACTATGGGGGTAGGCTGCCAAAGCAGACGATTCAATTGTCTGTTTTGGCGCGAAACCAGACAAAGGATTCTTGGACATGAAATCTCGCCGTACCCGGAAGTGGTACGGGGAGGCGAATGAGAGTTGACGACGCGACCCGGTAGACAGAGTTGGTAGTTGGACAGGAGAGAGGAGAGTTGGTGGCTGGAGAGCAGAGCAGAAGGCAGTTGCGGCAGGAGACCACGGAGAGCAGAGAGGCAAGCAACAGAAGAGAAGTTGGCGTGGAAGAATGGAGGGGCAGTCAACACCGGACACCGAGCAGAGAGGCGAGGAGACAAGATAGGGTCCAGTGAAGAAGAGTCTCAAGATGTCTGATTCCAGTAGCATTGTGGAATTTTCGCTAGTAACCCACGCTAGCGTTAGTCCATATATCTGCTATTAGGAATGCACATGCATGTAGCGTTGCATACCTTCCTCTGCTCTTGGTAACCCCAAGTTTGTTCGTGTTTGTTCGTTTATCCTTCTATTTTCTCCTGTCTCCCTCGATCGTATTCTTGTGTAGGTAAAGAAATGTGCGTTACCCCCTCAGCCACTAGTTGATCACCGGCCGGCTAAGAAGTGAAATGGTTAGAAGACTGAGATAATGTGGTGGGGGTGAGGGGGGTAACGTTTTCACATAAATACTTGGACCTTGCCAGAGGCTGAAGAAAATGCGGTTGACGGTAGTAATAATTACTGCTGATGCGCGTGGTATAGTCCCTTAAGTGTTGGGTGAATTTGAATGAATGAAAAAACAAATATCAACCAAACTACAGTATTATTGAGGTATGTTAAAATGATCAGAAGAATCCTGGAGACTTGATAAGAGTTACTCTCTAGGGAAAGACCACCAGTGTTAGCGGTTGTGAAAATTCTCAAGAAATAATACTTATCTAAAAAACCATTCAGTGGTACTGCTCATCTAAAAAAATGCTCTTTGTGGAAGTGATCATTCATTTCCTTAGAAGAGTAATATGAATGCGACTAGAAATGTCACCCAAAAGCGACAGCAAAATGCATAGATATATAGAATATTAACAATGTCTTAGTTCTCTTCCTTAGGTCTTGAGTAAAGACCAAACAAAGTATTGTGAGGAATCGAAAGTAAAACTAAAAATCTAATTATAATAATATGTACAACCCAGCACCTGCCCTAGAAAATGATACACATAAACTCCTTTGGGACTTTGACAAACACACGGATCACCTAATCTCGGCCAGAAGACCAGACCTTATAATAATCAACAACAAAAAAAGTGAATTTGCAAAATTGTGGACTTTGTTGTCCCGGGTAACCACAGAATAAAACTGAAAGAATTTGAAAAGAAGGATGAGTACCTCGATCTTGCGAGAGAATTTAAATAAAAACTATGGAACATGTGGGAGACGATTGTACCAATTGTGATTGGTGCTTTGGGGACAGTAACTAAAGGATTATTAAAGGGTCTGGAGGACTTGGAATTTGGCGGACGAGTAGAGGCCATCTAAACGACAGTATTATTGAGAATGAGCAGAATACTAAGAAGAGTCCTGGAGACTTGAGGAGGCTTGCTGTCACTAAAACTTTCGGGAAAAACCATCTGCTAACGCTGATGTGAAAAATTATAAAGGGTAATAGATAATAATAATAATAATAATAATAATAATAATAATAATAGCGAGAATAGATAAGACTCAACAAAATAGCAAATGCAGGCTATGTGGTGACAGAGATGTAACCATCAATCATATAAAAAGTGAATGCAGCAAATAAGCATAGCGGGAGTATAAGGCGAGACACAACTGGGTCGGTAAGGGGATTAACTGGGAAATGTGTAAGAAGTTTAAATTCGACCATACTAACAAATGGTATATGCATAACCCAGCACCAGTCCCAGAAAATGTCACGCATAAACTCCTATGGGACTTTAACATACAAACGGATCACCTAAACTCGGCCAGAAGACCAGACTTAATAATAATCAACAGAAAAAAGGAGAACTTGCAAAATTGTCGACTTTGCTGTCCCGGCTGACCACAGAATAAAACTGAGAGAATATGAAAAGAAGGATAAGTATCTCGACCTTGCGAGGGAATTGAAAAAAAACTGTGGAACATGCAGGTGACGATTATACCAATTGTAATTGGTGCGTTTGGAACAGTAACTAAAGATTACTAAAGGGACTAGAGGACTTGGAAGTCGGCGGACGAGTAGAGACCATCCAAACGACAGCATTATTTAGAACGGCCAGAATACTAAGAAGAGTCCTGGAGACTTGAGGAGACTTGCTGTCACTCAGACTCTAGCGAAAAACCATCGGCTGACGCTGATGTGAAGAGCTCTAATGAGTGAATAATAATAATAATAATATGTTCCGAAAGAAGTGAAAACTTAAAGACAGAAAGTGAATCCTTATTAATAGTAACACAGAACGATTTTTAAGGACGAATTTACTCGAGCAAAAATTGATAATACGCAAGAGAATAGCTTCATGGTAAACTGTATCATTTATAGAGATAATAGAGTCAATAACATTTTCAGCGTATGCTGTAAACTTGCACAAAAGGAATAAAAAAGCAGGTACGACTAGGTAGGAAAAGTGATCAACCTGAAACTGTACAAGAAATTAAAGTTTGACTAGGCAGTCAAATGGTTTATTCATAAACCAGAATTAGTTTTAATAAAGGAGATGAAAAACATTATCTGGGATAT
>CAUZXS010005376.1:55000-135000 GCA_963585895.1 Sepioteuthis lessoniana | reverse complement strand
ATCTATCTATCTATCTATCTATCTATGGAATGACACTGGCGTAGAGGCTAATGTGACGGACTGCAACATCCTAGGAAGCAAGTTCCAACAGTAGTCGTGCTATTACATTCCCTTTCGGACTACTATCCTTGGGAAAGATATGACCCTATCACTTTTTCCCCGTTACAAATTTAATACTTTCCCTCTAGTTCTTCTAAAATGATGGATTTGGAATTAAATAGTTTATGACGTTTGATATAGCATTGAATACGAGTTCAAATCCTGGACGAGACTGATTGCCTTTCACATAGCACTAATACCCTTGGGAAAGGTATGAATCCAATTATTCTCCCTCTAGCTATGGGTAAATAGTAGGACAGACTAGGTTATTCAGCCTTGGTTAGGCAACTAGTCTAGGAGAAGGAAAACTCTGAATTAACACCTGTTAAACTCCGCTTAAAAATTGACCTTGTGTCATATCCTGCCCGAGCGGAGGGGTTGGTAAATATGATATAGCATTGAAGCAAAGCATCTTAACCACAACGAACCTATTTACCTACCTCTATCAGTTCATATCTATCTATCTATCTATCTGTCTATCTAGGGTAGTCACTGTGGCGTAGTAGCTAACACGCTGGACTATGACAGTAGTCACTGCGTTCAAACTAAAAAGTAATGTTGTCGACCTCATTCGAGGGTCACTCGAAGGCTCTCTTTTCAACAGCTACCACACCGAGGTGTAAGGGAGGACGCCACTCCATTCCCTGGATTTCTCCACTTTACCCTTGATTCTTACCTTATAGTGCTGAATGCTAAGCAAGGGGGAATCAAGTACCATTTTTTGAGTCTTTGGTATGACTTGACCTGGAATTGAACCCTGATCTCCCGGGCCATTGGCAAACGCTCGACTCATTAGGCCAATGGTTGGTGTAGTAACTATTGAAAAAGGAGTTAAAACTACATTCACAATATTATGGTAATCGTCGGACCAAAACCTTGGGAAAGATATGAATCCCTTCACCCCTCACATCTCCTCCCTGCTTATTGTTCCAATACAGTTATTCTGCAAGGAAAAGAGGGATAAGTGGAGTCATGATTTTTCCTAGGGACTTGGCGCAAAGTGAACCGCAATTAGCCTCGTCCAGAATTGAGAACATGGGTCACCGATTCCATTTCCTGTGCTAAGAGTGCATCCACCCATACATTAATGCAACGGGGACGCAGATATATTTAATTTAGACCCGCAAGGTAAGGTCATTCAGAGAAGACAGTACTCACAGCACTAACGAAACAGTCTTCCAGAAAAGTCTGTGAATCAGTCTTCCAGACAAGCCTGCGAATTAGAAAGGTAAAATTTGAGCTCTTTGTTACACACACACACACACACACACACAGACATATATATATATATATATATATATATATATATATATATATATATATATGTGTGTGTGTGTTTGTGTGTGTGTGAAAGCCAGCCCACTCGGCTAGGACAGTAGAATAAGCCGAGAGCATATCTGCAAAGGAGTAAAACTCCACTCCCAACGGGTTTCCTGCATATAACACTGTGCTATCTGATTGTGAGGCTTCAATCTTGGAGTTTTCGTGAATGTACAATACCCACTATTGCAATTACTCCCAGGTCCACCATGACCCAAATGGTAATACTCGATATGATGCCACCTAAGAGTCAAATTGAACTGTTTTACCATTTAACTGTGTATAAACTAATGACTGATGCTAAATTGAATTGTTAGTGTTACATGACAATATTCAGTGTGATTTAACTGTCTGCAAACGAATGATTAATGTTGAATTGAATTATTAGAGTTAAATTGCATAAATAGAAACTGTGTGCCAAAAGTGAATTATTTGTATTACATTGCAATACTTGGAACCATTAAACTGTATACAAAGAAAACTATGAGGGTGAGCAGTTGTAGAGACAACAAATGATTAAAGATAAATAGAATTATTAGTGTTATATAGGAATAGTAGAAACCGTTTAATTGTGTGCAAATGATAAAAAAATATTGAGAGCAAGCCAATTAGCTAAAATTCATTTAAATAAGACTACCAACAAACTATTCGCTTTTAAATCATATATGTTTTACCCCTTAACTGAGTGCATAAAATAAAAATGTTGAATTGTGACAGGTACATGGTAACATGTGAAACCATTGTCATCATCATCATATCGCGCTGGTAGCACGGATATCCCTGACCCTCTCTCGCCACTCCTCCCTATCGTTCATCGCCCTAGGTAGGTCTTCAGGACAACAACCTGTATCCTCACATAGCTGCTGAATGTACGTTCGAGCTGGTCGTCCTGCTTTTGCGCGGCCATGTGTGGGGATCCATAAGAGTACATCTCTTATGAGTTCATCTCTGCTTCTCCAGCAGTGTCCTGCATGTCTGGTCCGTCTAACTTGAATAGTTTTCGTGATAGGGGGCAGGTGGCCGTGCAGTTGGTGTCTTGTGGGGTGTTGCTGCCAGGACTTGTTCAAGATTGCACGCAGCATTCTTGTGTAATTGCCATCCAGTTTCTTCTCCAGCCGTTTTGTTAGCGTCCATGTAGTGCATCCATATAGCAGTATCGATGTGACCGCTGCCTGGAAGAAACTGCGTTTCATTTTATCGGTTAGGTCTGATTTCCATATAATCGATAGCCTATTGATAGCTGTCCATGCTTTCGTTAGCCTCGTTTCGATGTCCTTTTCGGTTGATTCGACGCTGCTTCCTAGGTACGTGAATTTGTCTACTAGTTTAAGTGGGGTTCATTCTAGAGTGGAGATGTCCCCCGTTTGGTTATAGCACATATATTCCGTTTTGTGTGCATTAACATAGAGGCCTATGCTTGCTGCTGCTCGTTCCAAACTATGCAGAAGAGTTTCTGCTTGGTCAGGTGTATTTGCCAGTATCGCTATGTCATCGGCGTAGTCGGCGTCGGTAATTGTTGTTGCGGGGTATCTTCTGCTTCTTTTCTACGTCAGTTCGAAGCCATTCTCTTTGATTTTGTCAATCGATGTTCTAAGTACGTAGTCTAGACAAATGATAAAGAGGTACGGGGCCAGCGTGTCCCCTTGTAGTACTCCTGCTACAATGTCAAAGTATTCCGTGTCTCCATCCGGTGATCGTACTTTTACTTTAGTGTTTCTATAGAGAATTGTTATTGCCGCTACGGTTTCTTTAGGTTTGCCGTACGCTAGTAGGATTTGTTCCATCTTTCCTCTGTGAATGGAGTCGAAAGCCTTGGTAAAGTCGACAAAATATTAATGTCACTTTTAGGTTCTTTGCCCGTACACCTTCAAGGATTCTGCGGATGGTTAATATTTGTGAGGTCGTGGATCTATTTCTTCGGAAGCCATTTTGGTTTTTTCTAAGTATGATGTCGATTTTGGGTTCTATTCGGTTTCGTAGTAGGGCATTGTAGATTTTGGCAGCTATGGATGTAAGTGTTATGCCTCGGTAGTTTTTGGCTAATCCGAGGTCCCCCTTTTTAGGGAAGGGGAGTATGCATCCCTTCATCCATCTATCTATCGGATTTTGATTGTATACTGCGTTGCAGTGTCGGAGCAGTATGTCGTCGAATTGTCTGGTCTTCCATACTTCCGGGGGAATTTCTTCCAGCCCTGCAGCTTTCCTATTTTTAATTTTTTTGAGAACCGTGTCGAGTTCTTCTTGTGTGAACGGTCCTAGTTTAATGTCTAATTGTTTGCTAATTATTCTGGTGATTGGTTCATGCGTTATTTTTGGTGGGTTTCCAAGTAAGTTTTCGAAGTGCTGTTTCCACAGTTTTATTCTTTCTTGTTGGTTTGCTGCTTTAAATTTTGCTTTGGCTGTGTTCTTTCTTCTGCTCACTTCGTTTATTGTTTGCCAGGCTATTCTAGATTGTCTATCTTCCACCGAGTCTCTAATCTTATCTATCTGATTTTGAATGTATTCTGTCTGTTCCTTTATATATGTGCCAGCTAATTGATATTGTGCCGTTTTTAGTTTTAAGGCATTTGTGTTTGTTGGTTTTTTTCGATAGTTTTTGGAGGCTGTTTTCACTAGTGCACGTTTTTCTCTCACCGCTAAAGTTTCCCATGGGACTCTATATTTAGTTTTAAGTTTTGTTGGAATGTATTTTGCTGCCACCTTGAGGTGTGCATTGACGAAGTCTTCATATTCGTCGTTTGGTGTACTTTTTTCCGTCTTTTGGAACCATTTAACAGTGAGCGAGCGGTTGTTAGTTTAAAGATATTATCAATAAAATACGGGTTTATAAATCTTATATTTAAGACATTTACAAATAATATTTTTCATTTAATAATCTACCAGGGTTGATATGCAATAAAACCTAACGAACAAAGTAAGGGAATACCAACTCCAATTGTTCTATAGCGTTCACTTTCATACTAATACCCTAGAAAAATTGTATGAACGCCCTATTACCCCCCCCCCAGCTATGGGTCAAATCACACCATTACTCTTCAACAATGATGGCTTTGGCTTTAAATATTAAAATAATTGATAGGCTTTGAACAAAGAAACCGAAAATGTATATCAATATACATATGAAATTGTACCAAAATAAAAAAAAAAAACCAAAAAAAAACAAAAACACAAGGTGTTCAGAGGATTATTTTATTTTTTGAATCATTTGACAACGGTAAACGTTTCGGCTTTTTAAACCTTCACCAAGAAATATGAGTTATCAAATGAACCGAAAAAGATTAGAAAGTTTAAGACATTTCTTTCTTTTGCTCTTAACCTGCTTGATCCAACTGTTTACCTGTCAGATTTTAAACAAACTGTGTAGCCAACTTAATTTAAATAAGGGATTTTTGAAACTAGTCAGCTGTCTTCTGACCAAATAAGAGGCAAATTGAAAAAAAACCCAGATCTATTTAATAGTGTTGTTGTTTGAAATGATATTAATTTCAAGAGTTAACCGACGTTTCTTAATTATGTAAGTAAGTAAGTGGAAGAGCTTAGTCGAGAGCGACCAGAAGGCTCCCTTTTCAATAGCTACTACACTGAGGTGTAGGGGAGGGCACTACTCCTTTCACTAGATTGCTCTACTTTACCCTTGATACGTACCTTATATTGCTGAGTGTTAAGCAAGGAGGTATCAAGTACGTTTTTAAAAGTTTTTGGTGTGACGCTACTTGGGATTGAACCCAGGTCTCCCGGATCCTTTGCGAAAACTAAAAGCTTGGAATCTTTGAAATATAAGTTGTGATTAATTTCTAAATCATATCTGACCAAACCGTTATTTGTGCTTTTTTTATGTCTATAATGTGTTCGTGATTCCATTTTTGGATTCAACCACCTAATATATATATATATATATATATATATATATATATATATATATATATATATATATATATATATACACACACACACACACACACACACACACACACACACATATATATATATATATATATATGTATGCAAAAAAAAAACTGACGAAAATTTATGGAAAATGATACGCAACAATCTTTTTTTATTTTTTCAATAAAAATTTTACATTAATTTTAAAATATCTTAATCGATACGATCAGTTCATATATATGATTAAATATTCATTTTTTTTTTAAATGTGTTTCTTTACTAAGCTCATCGTGACATAAAATGAAATAAAGGAATGTCATCGGATCGATTATGTCGAGAGAATTGTTCATCAAGTCTAACAAAGCATAAACATTTGACTGTGCATAAAGGTTTATCTTCAAATTAAATAAGATATTCACCCATAGAGACAAGATTTTTACACGTGAAAAACGATACATTGGACCTACAAGTTGGTCCCCATTTTGATTTTTTACTCATGTTTTAATTCGACATATAATTGAATAAATTAATAAATAAATAAATGAATGAATAAATTCTCAGTTTAAAACTGACATCTATAAAGAGTTTAATACTAACATTTTGCTGAACATCATTTGAAATCTTTGCAAAAATTTGGCAGAATGCTGAGTGAAAACAGCTAAAAAAAAAAACCTTTGACAGCTTCGACGGGGAGATTTAGGCGGTTAAACTGACCGTAAATGTTTTAATGGCGTATATCAATAAAATAATTAAAGTTTGTATTTATCAAATTGAGCTTTTTCCCATTCAGTGAACTGGGTTTAGAGGGAAAATTTAATCGCAAATTTATTTTAGCAATGAATTAAACAGACAGCTGATTTGTATCTATTCGTATATATATAGTTAAACAGACGCACTTTCTGTAAAGGGTATGGACATAGTAAATGAAATCAGTAATTCAAGTTCGAATCCTCAACAAAGCTGTTTGCATTTCATATTGCACTAATGCCATTGCGAAATACATTAATCCATCTCTTTTCCCCGACCAGCTTTACATGAATAATATAGCAGATTGGTGCCTTAGTCTTGATAATGTCACTGGTTTAGGAAATGGAAATCTTCAACTTCAATCCAGCAATATTCTCCTTAAAAAACTGACGTAGCCTACGAATGAAGGTGTGGTCTGGTAAATATATATATATATATATACATATATATAAATATATATATATATTTACCAACATATATGCATATATACGTGTGTGTGATTGTATATTGCTTCATTAAAATATTATAGCAAACAATTACGTTTGTCGACGATCTTATTTGTCAATATTTTTATATGTTCATACATTTTATACAGGCATACGTTTATACATGTGTATGTGCATGATAACTATGTTTTATGTTTGAGTGTATATATTTATAGGTTCAACTCAAATTTATGGTAATATTGCTTATGGAAAGTTCGTCTTCTAAAACCTAAGTTCTACCGTAACCAATCAAGTGAGTATCTTATCCCTCCTCAGCAGGCAGGATATAACATAAGGTTGATTCTTTAGTGATATAAAGCTGGTTTGATTTCAGCGCCTTCCTTTTTCAAGACCATTTACCAAACCAGCTCTAGTGAATTCAGTCTAGCCTGCTACTGATGGATTCATGCTTTTTCAAAAGGGAATTGCAATTTTCATTGTTATTTTTTCTCCCTCATTCTCTTTCTCTCCCCCCATCACCTCTCTCTCCTCTCTCTCTCTCTCTCTCTCTCTCTCTCTTTCTCTCTCATTTTACACGCTCATATACACACACGTATATAAGGAATGTAAACCTGTCTATATTATATTCAAATATATAACTGTATTTCGTGCTTCTGAATTAGATAATTTTATATGGCTGAAATAAATTTATAATGGAATTACAAAACTGAATTCTTTCTCGTTTGATTTTATAAAAAATGTTTTTTCTCTGCACGTGAGTCTCGATATATTTTTAATCTGAAATTAATTATACATTCGACGGCCGTTGACATTAAGCACTCAATTGGATATTCCTATCTCCCTTGGAGAGTTACTTAATAGTCTAATCCTTAAAATAATTTCCTCAGATTATATATATATATATATATAAGTGTGTGTGTGTGTGTGTGTGTGTGTGTGTGTGTGATCAGTTAAATTTCATCTAAATTACGCAAAAATTAAAATAACATTAACTTGCTCACGATATCGAATGTATTTATCAAAATTACATGGAAATATTTTGAAATAGGAAAAAATAAAGTAGGTGACTGTAGTCGAGGGTGACCAGAAGGCTCCCTTTTCAATAGCTACAGCACCAAGGTGTAGTGGAGGGTGCTCCCTCTTTTCCCTGGATTGCTCCACTTTACCCTTGCGACGCACTTTATAATGCTGAGTGTTAATAAAGGAGGTCTCAAGTACCATTTTTAAAGTCTTTGGTATGAAACGACCGGTGATTATACCCAGGTCTCCCGGACCATTGGCGAACACTTCACATACTTGACCAACGAGCCACTACAGACTAAATATATTCAAAGAAATCGCCTGTCGCTTCAAGCACGGTCTTTTAGACTACTTCAGAATCTCTCAACTCTCAGTTTAAATTGGTAAATGCTCACGTTATCTTTGCCTTCTGTTCGTCTCTAGTGTTGTACGGAGTTTCGTTGGTCACTCACTAATCGTGTCCTCCTCAAAATAAGCAAGAGGGTTGAAATTTGTGGAGTTAGGTGGCCTGAGATTAGGGTTATCATGATCGCAGGATTCTTCTCATAGCTAAAACTGAGTTCTCATGTGGCATGGCGTAGAGTCCCCAGGTCAGTCGTAAGGTATTCAGAAGCCACCCTCTCAATCCATACCAGGTCTACTAGCTTCAGGCCATTTGTGTCGGCCTCCACGTTTAGTCTGATACCATGTAAGAAGATGAGTAGGTATAATGTCACCATCGCTTGCAAACACTCCCAAACACCATGACGTTGACTAGGTGTTTGGTCTTCATGAATATTTGTATTTCTTTTGGTGATAGAGCAAGTTAGTGATTGTTCTGTGAGTTCATCATATATTCCTGGCAGAAATATTACTCATTTGAGAAATATCAAACTATGTTCGGTGTATGAATTTATTGAAAGAATTTGCAGCGCGGTCTTTACTCTTGTCCTCTATGGCTTGAGATAAACACTGAATGTCTTCATGCACCAACTGCCTGATGAGAAATTCACACGCCCCCATTTTCCAGGCAATGCACCTGAAATCATTGTCGATCGTTGTCTGGATATCACCAACAAATTCAGTGCTTTTTCTTCTCAAAACGATCAGTGAGGCTTTGAGCAACCGTAACTTCGTAATCACAATGGGATTCATTCAACTCTTTTCGAATCCTCTACACTGTCTTCTGATTGACTGCCAAACTCTCAGAAATATTCGTATAGGAGCTTCGGTTACAAATGCGAAGAAGTATAGCATGCCGTTTCAGAATTTCCGGAAAATTGAACCGCATTTCATTCTACTTCTCTCACAGACAATACGAAAGTAATTTCGGTTTGCTGCAGAGTAGACAAATCCTTAAACAAAGTGCATACAGGAAATTAACAATTCTAATTGATGACAATTTATCCATCACATCCTGTATATACACAGGGTGATTGAAAAAATATTAACACTCTTATACAAGTAAATTTATGATCTGATTTAAGTCTTCAGCTGTTCTCCCTATCGGTCAACGGATTCTTAGTATCTTCCAAAGTTGATTGAAGTTAAATTTTAACATTTCCATTTGGGGACCTTTATAATAGTAACATTATCAAAGGTCATCTGAGGAAAGTTTTAAGGATGGATTAACAAGGATAGTTAACAGGTGGGGACTATTTGAAATTTAAAATGTGGTGAAAGTAACAAGCACGTTGATATTTTTAAATAGCACACACACACACACACACACACACACACACACACACACACACACACACACACACACACACACACACACATACACATATATATGTTTATATACATACATATATATATATAGATAGATAGATATGCATACGTAGATGTATACATATACATATATATATATATATATATATACGTATATGCATGTATGCCCAGACACACTTATGTAAGTATTTGTCAGAATGATACAGAGTTTCTATGCGCGTTTGTGTGCATATGCGCAGATGTGTGTATACATGTGGCGGATGGATGTGGAAGTGGTTAAAGAATTGATGAAACGAATTCTTTATTTTGCACCGATCCCAAAAATGATAATGAAATTGAAATGTACCTTTGGGAAATTTTGCTCGTCTTTTTGTTTTTCTAGCCAAGATACCCGGTTATCTTGCTCAATTCATTTGATGAGAAGATGGTTTTGCAATTTTCAGTCAAAAGCAGAAGATAACTACTTGATGTTTTCTTCGTTTAAAATAAAGAAATAAAAGACGTCACGTGTGTTCTAGCCCTTGAGTGTTACTCTCGGATCAGAATTGCGGATATAAGATAAAGAAATGAAAAAAAAAAAGAAAAAGAAAAAGACATGCACCGAAATATAGTGAGCCAAAAGTGAATTTCCTGGAGTTCAACTGGTGAAAGTCCAAACATTGAGACACAGATGTAAACGAACCTCAGTAGTAAATCTATTCAGAGGAAAGTGGTTTACCTGTAAGATACAAAATAAGTTGAGAAGAAAGGTAACTGCTACGTGTTAAAGTAAAGAGACTAATGTTTCAAAACTGAAAAATAAAAAAAGGTTAGAGATAGTAGAATATTGGATGGTTTCGCACTTATATAAACATATAAAAGAAATAAGTCGAATGATGAAAGTATAGGAACCGTAGTAACGACGACAGTTAAGCATAGGTCCCATTCATTGAATGGTTGCTTTGTTGATCTTCATGCATATCAATTGTTTTTAGTCTTTTTAGCTAGTGTTTCAAAGTAATTCATCCTAATAAGCATTTGTAAACAAAGAGAGAATTTCGAGCCATGTTGTTTAACAGAATAAAAAAAAAGGACTTGCCATTTAGTGATATATTGATGCTCTGGCCGACCACAGATTGTTAATAAAAGAAAGGGAAAAGAAAGAAAAATACTTACGAGAGAGTTGAAAAAACAGTGGAACATGAGGTTGATGATGATACCAATTGTATACAGAGTAGTCGGAAAATGCTGAAGAAACTGAAAATCATGGAAATAATCGAGGCTATCCAGGCTACAAATTGTTAAGTCCACATGGAATACCCGGAAGAAAACTGAGGAGGCTTGCAGTCACTCAGACTCAAGGAGTGAACGGATGTTTTTTTTTGAACACAGGAATAACTGAAACCATACAACTGATAGTTAAAGACATAAGAAATTTACTTATAGTTTTTTATGGTTTCGGGTATTCCTATCAAATACTACTAATTCATAAACAATTATATTGTTTTAAGTCACCTTTTCTAAATGATAACAATAAAGATAATGAAAATAATATATACAAACAGATTACCAAATCCTGGCTAGAAAAAGGCATTTCAAACTAATTACTAAAACAAATAGAGAGAGAGAACTTAAATCTAGTGGATTTTACTGTTCTTGCAGACTACAGAGGGAAAATAAAAGAAGGCTGAAAGATAAGCAAATACTTGGTAATCGTTCAAGAACCAAAATGACTTGGAACATGAGGGTGACAGGTGTAATTGGAACGGTCACCAAAGGCTCGGAAAGGGAACTGGAAGAATTGGAAGTCAGAGAAAGAATCGAGACCATCCAGACTTCAGCATAGATGAGATCGGCCAAAATACTGTGAAGAGTCTTGGAGACCTGAGGTGATATACTGTCCCTCAGTCTCGAGTTAAAGACCACTTGCAAATGCAAGTGTTAAAAAATCGCAACAATAATAATGATTAGAATAACGCCATGACATACATGGATACTGGTTTTAAAAAATAATTTCCATCCATGTCAGATTGGCTATCGAAATGAATTGGGACCTACATGAAACAGTCATACCCGAATAGATGACAAAAGAAAAGACCACCATAATCTAAATTTAGAACCCTAAACAGATCAGCAGACTCACAACGTGCTTACAGATTATGTAACACAAACTAAAGGCACAAATTAGGGAGGTGATATATGATTCGCTAATTGGCCGCAGACTGTTACGGGGAGGAACTTAAAGAATTCTGCAAGTGGAAAAGAGGTACAGGAGAGCTACTATTTTGATCAACACATCATACAGAAGAGCAAGACAAAGCGGAAAACTCTAGCTATGCCTTGGATTGACAACAGAGGCATATGCTATCGTCTCGCGAAGCTTGATAATAGACGATCACAAAATGTACATGAGATCCAATGAAGTTATAAAGTTTATTAAAAATACCATGGAAAACTGTGGAGTACAACTGATTACAGGAGGAAAAATCTTAGCTGAGGTGAAAATCCAGAAAGGTATCTTCCTGGAAGAAGCACTATCACCAATACAATTTGTAATATCGATGATGCGACTCAACCACATACTCTGAAAATGCACTGGTGTATATAAACTTCATAAATCACCCGAAAAAAATCAACCTCCTAATGTACATGGACGAGATCAAACTGTCAGCCAAAAATTTAAAATGATTGAAAAACCTTCTACAGAAAGTGAGGATATACAGTGAAGATATAGGAATGGAATTTCACATAAAACATGTGCCATGATAATAATGAAAAGCGGAAAATGAGATATGATGGAAGGAATAGAACTACCAAATCAAGATAAAACTAGAACGTTCGGAGAAATGGAAACGTACAAATACTTGGGAATATTGGAAACAGACATCATCAAACATGCGGAGATGTAAGAAAACAATTTAAAAAGATCACCTCAGGAGAACGAGAAATCAACTCGAAACCAAACTACATAGCAAACACCTTATCAAATGGATAAATATCGGGGCTGTCCCATCGTAAGGTACTCAGGAATATTCTTCGTGGACGAGAGAAGAATTTCAACATATGATCCAGCGAACAACGGAACTAATGACGATGCATAAAAACTTACATTCACTGTATTTTCAATTTCCTTGCAAGGTCCAGAGTCTTATCTTTCATTTCATTTCCTTTCAGTTATCAGCCAGGAAAACAAAATTCGGTATGTCCGCTTATTTTTTGACTAACCCTAGGTCTGGTCATTTGGCTGAGATTAGGTGATCTCCTCAAGTCTCTAGGAGTCTACTCAGTATTGGTGTTATTCAAACTTCACTGAGAAACCATCGGCTTACGCTGCTGTGAAAAACTCTAAAAAGAGTAACAATAGTAGTAATAATAATAGTAATTTGTTTCCACTCATTTGTAATGTTAATAATTTGCACACAGTTATACAAATATATCTATTTAATTCTAATAATTTATATCCAATTGTAAAGTTTCAAGAAACTATTCCAATCTAATAATAATATTAATAATAATGCCCTATCACCCTTACTATTCATAATTGCCATGATGCCACTTAAACACATATTCAGACAATGCACAGCAAGATACAACCTGAGTAGATCGCAGGAAAAAATCAATCACCTAATGTACATGGATGACATCAAACTATTTGAGAAAAATGAAAAAGAACTGGAAACTTTAATACACACAGTTAGAATATACATTCAGGACATAGAAATGGAAATTGGCAAAGAAATATGTGCAATACTTGAAAGGAAAAGTGGTAAATGACATCTAACTGACAGAAAGGAACTACCAAATCAAGAAAAGATAAAAATGCTCGCAGAAAACGAAACCTACAAATACTTGGGCATCTAGAAGGCTAACAACATTAAACAAGTTGAAATGAAAGACAAAATTCAAAAAGAATACCTCAGGAGAACTAGAAAACTGCTCGAGACAAAACTCTCCTGCAGAAACCTTATCATAGGAATAAATACCTGGGCTCTACTACTCGTTAGATATTCTGGACCCTTTCTCAAGTGGACCAGAGACGAACTTAAACAAATGGACCAAAGAACAAGAAAACTAATAAAAATGCATAAGGCATTGCATCCCAAAGACGACGTTGAAAGACTATATGTTTCACGAAAAGAGGCAGGAAGAGGACTTACAAGCACTGAAGACAGCGTTGACACATCCATACAACGACTCGAAGACTATATACAACAACACAATGGAGGACTGATTACAGCCATCAGAAAGAAGGATAAGTACCTAGACCTTGCTAGGGAATAGAAAAAACTATGGAACATGCAGGTGACGATTATACCAATTGTAAATGGTGCGTTTGGAACAGTTACTAAAGGATTACTAAAGGGACGGGAGAACTTGGAATTTGGTGGACGGATGGAGACCATCCAAAGTACTTCATTACTGAGAACGGCCAGAATACTGAGAAGAGTCCTGGAGACTTGGGGGGACTTGCTGTAACTCCGACTCCTGTGAAAAACTATCAGCTAATGCTGATGTGAAAAACTCTAATGCGTAAATAATGATAATAATAATTTGCTTGCACGCAGCTATATGGTCACATATGTCAAAAGTTACTTCTCTTTGTACTTGTCTTTAATTGGAATCACTTTGAGATGAGGTTTTTTCAGGTGATTTACTGCGACCTCGGATAGGAATGCTGAGTCTTGTAACCGTATCCCCAGTAATTACTGCCTTCCATATTTGTCCAGAGGTGAAATTTGGCCGAAACGTAGTAAAAGTAGAAACAACACAAAAACTACCAACATGATGAAAAAAATCCGCAATAAATAAAAATTAATTCTCAGATTAAGAAAACTCATCACATAGTGATTCCAAGTAAAGACAAGTACAAAAATTCGATACGGACCCGACTCTGGAAGAACAGATAAGGATTTATAAGACCAAAAAATCCACCCTTGATCGGGGCCCGTGGCGCAGCGGATAGAGGCGTTGAGTCTCTGCGGTTCCAGGTGAACATTGTCAGAAGATAGCGGTTTCAAATCCTACCCAAGCCGGCCAGAGGTTTACTAGGTCAAAAACGTGGGGCGATAGACAACTATGGAAGGCAGTAATTACTGGGGATTACAAGACTCAGCATTCCTATCCGAGGTCGCTGTAAATTACTTCTCTTTATATGTACCATTTTTTTGGTCATGGCAGCTGCATGTAACAAAATAACTTTGATCCCTCTCACACGCAAATTAGAGACGACTCATCCCAGAAAAAAATTTATGTAATTTGCTGAGCTTTAATCTTGTAGATTCCAATTCCAATGAACATGCATAGGAATTGAAAGGAAACATTGCTCAATCAAAAGAAATGGCAATTGAAACAATGGCAACAATCGTTAAACTCATTTAATAAGTCAATCAAAAGTAGTATTGTGATAAAATTAGGTTGTTCCTAGTAAACTGAGTGTTATATTTGGTGCAAATATAAAAAGAAATCGGGTGGTTGAACAAAAAGGAAAATATACTGGTCGATTGTGAAAGATTTTAAAACCATCAGTAGAGAAAACGCTAAACTATGAACTTTTAAAATCGATGTACTACAAATTATAAATAAATTGGTCGAAAAGTGAAACAATAATTGTGTCAGAACAGTAAAAAAAATCAACTGAATTAAATTGAATTTATACAGTGAAAAACAAAAAGAAAAACTACTATAGTTTGTGGACAATTGAATGCAAGTAATATTTAGTGATGAATGAAATATCTACACTGAAACGGCTATGTTAATGGATTGTTGAAGTAATTTCGTTCAAATGAAATTTATAAAGATGACAGCCTGAAGAAAACAAGTAAATTCCTTAATCCACCCATTATATATATATATATATATATATATATATATATATATATAAACGTACTTTCGGGCGACACTGTACTTCATATAAATATATATGATGACAGTCTGAAGAAAACAAGTAAATTCCTGAATCCACCTATTATATGAAGTACACTGTCACCCGAAAGTACGTATATATATATATATATATATATATATATATATATATATATATATATATATCATTACATCAACAATTAATGCATATGTGTTCATTGATATCTTAGATAGTTTTTCATTCCATCGATCGACCATTAGTTTATTTATTATGAAATCATTTTTCAGGAATATAATGAAACTCCCCATCCCGAACAAATGCGATATTAACTTTTCCTCAGAAAAGAAATATAAAATCAATTACGTTGCCAGAGAACAATCTATGTCTATATCCAACTGGAAATTAATGGTGGATATTAAAAAAATGGTCTATGATAACTCCCCATCACCTAACGAAGCTCTATTAACAGCTATTATAGAAAATTGGAACCACTTCGATAAAGGACCATGCTATAAATAAGAGAATCCATGCCAAAAAGAACTAAGGCTGTTCGAAAATTGACAATTAAATGTTTGTTCAATTTTTGGGGAAATTAATTCAATAATTTTTTCGTTAACATTGGGTTTTATCATAATATTTTCTTCTGCATTGCATTAAAAAAATATCCCATCAATTTATATAATTTAATTTTATTTGTTTTAGTAATATTCCATGAAGCCAAAATGTTCAGCTATTTAAGAAAAGTGTATTTCATCTTATCTTTTATAATTTCATTGGCTCTGAATAGATAAATAAAAAAAAAAAAGTAAATATTCTCTAAGCGTGCTAATTGCATAGCTTATCCAGAGTTAGTATATATATATATATATATATATATATATATATATATATATATATATATAGTGACTTAAACGAATCAGATCATATAATGAACGAAAAAATGTTAAAAATAGGAATCATATGGGATTATATAGATATTATAAATGAAGGGGATATAATCAGGGCAGGTATCCGAAGGACAAGAGTCGTCTTAATGAAATCTTTTGAGATGGAGAAGCGAATCTTTTCTTCGTATACACATTGAGAGAAGCATTCGATATTATATATAAATTCGTTTTTGGTTAAAGGTGGAACATTTCGAAAGCCCTCATCAATCCTTTTGGTTTTAATGCCATTTTCTCATCGTAATACCACCTCATCAAACAAAACGAAATCCTTTGCAATGCAATATCAATTCAATGATTATGTGCATTTAATCTTTTCTCATGTGGTTATCATATTGCTTGAATGAAATGCACAAACGTTTCCTAACTCATGGACGAGGCAATTGCGTAGATAAATTGAAAAGAAAATGTTTACCAAAACACGGGTGAAGTCCAAAAAGTCTGGTACATGCATTCATTGAGCCAAGTATTTGTCGCTGCCTCCCACCTGACACGACTTGACACAAGGTCAAAAGCCCGAAGGCCGATTAAAGTGGGGATAAAGGGAGGGGGAGGTCGGGAACGAGCCGAGACTCGAACCCTGCTTGTCTGTGCTGCTCATCGGCTCACTTAGTGCAATGTGAGCCTGATGAGGCAAGCAGTTTCACGAACCCAAATGTGGGTCCGGGCACGTATGCCAGTTTGCGGCTTAAACTAGACGCATGGTCTAGTGCCGTCCAAGGGGGACAAAGGAGACAAAAATGCAGCTCGCCCACCCGAAGGTAGCCTAGTCGAAACTAGGTGCCTAATTAAAGGCCCTAAGTCTGCCATTGTTCCTTTTCCAGGGCCACACTCCGGACCGAAGTCCAGAACAGGCCCCGGGGCGCTCGCCGGGGGCGTGCCCATGCATTCATTGAGCCAACAGTTTTTATTAATTTATGGATAAGACATTGTGCATATGATTAATATTTCGAACGTATATTGTTGTTTCTTGGCTTCGGACAAGATCCAAAAACCGTTGTTTATAGTTTTTTCTCTGTGTTTTGGAAAGCGGTAACAAACATTTATTTAATTTTAACATTGGCTATTTTTTCGGTGTTCCCATTCTTCATACTGATCTTCTGAACCAGGGTTTGTGCTCAAGCCACGTAGACAACTAAGATAAGACAAATATTTTCCCGTACTCATTAAGCCACAAAAAGGCACTCCGAGGTCTTAGCTTTTTAACCCAATTGTTTCCTTTTCTGTCTGAAAACTAACTGATTAAAAATCAAAGTTTTTTTTTCTTCCATTGTTTCTTTCATATGATAACACTTGATCAACCAATGTTCAGATTTCAACAAGAACTTACCTAATCGTGATACAATTTGAGTGTCACACTGTAAGGATGATCTATAATCCTCTTTCTCAAAAATAGCCTAGATCGATATGAAATGTAGATGTTGAGCATCGGAGTGATAACGTCCGCTGTAACCCCTGTATTCATTGGCCCACAACATAACATGTTACCAGCTGTATTATGCTATATTTCGACATGGTCACCGGCAAAATTTTACTATTCTCATCGGTACACAAACTCATAAACACCATCCTCGACTGACTCCAGGGGATTAAAGCGATCCTTGAGCTTCTGTTGACAATATCACTATCAGTCTGGAATTGCTTTCCGGATAAATATCGTTTTTGTTATTCTTGCTGAGGATACGCAATAAATGTGATAAAATATCCTACAACAGGCGGTCTTCAGCTAGTTGCGTTGGAATCACTTGATGACTCAAATAGCGGAAATTCGTTCAAAATATCAAAGATGTTTTACTTCTCGTTTCTCAAAGAATGTATTTACAATTTAAGTTGATAACTAAAGGTTTTTTTTCTGTTTATCAGGCTTTTTTTATTAAGGAGATTTAATAATACGGCATCAGCCCGAAAAGATATAAGCTCCGATCTGATATCTGAGTATGATTTGCTAGTGAGTTGGTATGTAGGTAGGTACGTAGGTAGGTAGGTATGTCTGTGCATGTGCAACAGCATGTATGCTAATCTGTGACCTATTCTGCTGACCAAAACATTGAGCGGTTAATATCAAAGGTTCTCAAAACGACTGAGACAAGCGTGAAGTCTGGATGACCTCGAGTTTACATTGTTGACCAAGAGTCGCAAATGTTATACAATGCACTATTTTTAAGGAATTTAAATAATTAGGGATTCATATTATATACGAGAACTGATTAATAACATTTTTCCAGTCCCATTTTTCATCATATTTGGCATTGCATGACCGAAAGTATTGTAGACTAACAAACAAACAACACTTCAGTTACATGCTGCTACTGAGAAATAGCCAATGGAATGCTTATTTGTTTACAATTTGTTTCGCTTCCGGCAAATACACCAGCCCAAGCCGAAAACCTGCTACATAGTCTAGAACGAGCAGATGCAGGCATAGGCCTCCATGTCAATGCACTCGAAACGGAATATATGTGCTTTAATCAAACAGACGATATCTCCACACTAAACAGTAGCTCTCTGAAACTAGTAGACAAATTCACCTACCTAGGAAGCAGTGTCTCATCAACCGAGACAGACATAAACAGGCGACTAGCAAAGTCATGGACAACTGTCGATAGGCTATCGGTCATATGGAAATCAGACATGACAGATAAAAAAACACAGTTTCTTCCAAGCTGCAGTCGTGTCGATACTGCTATATGGATGCACTACATGGACGATAACAAAGCGAATGGAGAAAAAGCTTGACAGCAACGACACAAGAATGCTGCGAGAAATATTGAACAAATCATGGAGGCAGTATCCCACAAAGCAGCCATTGTGCAGTCACCAACTACCCATCACGAAAACTATCCAAGTTAGACGAACCAGACATGTGGGACGCTGCTGTAGAAATAGGGACAAGCTCATAAGGGATGTACACCTGAGGATCCCTTCACATGGACGCGCAAAGGCAGAACGACCAGCTAGCTCCTACATACAGCAGCTCTGCGGCGATACGGGATGTAACCCTGAAGACCTGCCGGAAGCAATGGACGATAGGAAGGGGTGGCGAGAGAGGGTCAGTGATATCCGTGCTGATGGCATGACCTATTTCTAATTAGTTGCAGTGGTCGATGTTCAGGTTCAAGTGTGTAATCGTTGGTTATAAACTCTGTGACCAAACTTTAAATCTAAGACGAAACGTCTTTCATTTCTTTTCAAGCTATGGAATAGATATACGAATTCATCTCTCAGCTATGGATAAATAAAAATGTATTCTAGGCTACTTAGCCTTTGAATGGCATCATATCAAACAAAATGAAAATTTTAAATTCAAACTTTCCTCGTGGTGTAATGGTTAAAGTGATGGACTGCGGAATCGTAGGAAGTGAGTTCGAACTCCAGTCGTGTTATTATGCCGCCGTTTGGACAAATATTCTTGGGAAAGGTATGACTCTCCTTATCCTCCCAGCAATGGGTTAAATCGTATCACTGCTGTTCTTCTAGAAGTATGGCTTTGGGCAGTAAATAACCTACAAAAGTGGATATGCCATTGAAACCAATCAAACCAGCTACAAAATTGATCTTACTTTGTATCTTGCAGAGCGGTTGGGTAGGCATATATACTTGAGATGCTGATTTTCAAGGCAAGTCCTTTGTATCATCTTTTTAGCATACTCTTCCTATTCTTAAATTATTCTACTTTTTCCTGCAATACGCTGACATATGCAAAGTATCTCATAATTTTTGTTATTTAAATCAACACAGGAAAATATATAAATAAAATTAGCCTCATCCAATCAACCCTTGAAAATGTTTATGCCTCGAGCTTTATTAAATGCATATCTTTAGAAAATAACTTTAAAATGTTCTTTATTCGTCCGTTGTTTTTTGTTGTTAGTTTTTTTTATAGATTCTTCTGATGATAAGCAAGTTGCTTATTAAATAGACAGATTATGAGTTATATAATTCGTTTAATCGAATAAAGACTGAAAATTATTTTATTACGAATAAGGTATTTTGGTAGCCTTTTCAGAAATACGCTGATTTCAGTCTTTGTGGAGAGATGAGCCTCAGCCTCCATAAAAGGTGTCCTGACGGGATACTAAACATTATCCTGTTGTGAGTGGGGGTACTTTTTTTGGTCTTTATTTCCAGGTTCATTTTGACAGAGTGTGGCAGTATCATCAACGGATAAAGTTGATCTGTTGAAGATAATGCAGTTCCTATCTGTTTAAAATCATTGCAGTGAAATATTTTGATTCGTATATAATGAAAAACAATTGTAAATATTAGAGGTTTTTGACATGTCAAGAAACCAACCAACCAACAAACCGATCAGTCAATTATTTAGTATTCCGAAAACAAATTCCATAAACTTTCATCTATGTCCAGACGTAAATTGTATTTTCATAAAAAAAGAACAAGAAAAAAAACAAGAAAAACTTATATATCAAAATTACCCCTTGAACGAACATTATTATGGAGATTTTTAAAAGCCCCGAAAAGCCCGGTTTATTCATACGTTTTGTAAAAGAATAAACCGTACTTCAACGGCAGTAGGGAGATGGTGACAGCTTTTGAAGAAAGTTGACGAACGACTTTTAGTGCAACAAAATTTATATACAACAACAACAATAAACAGGGTTTTACACCAAATGGAACAACAACGAATATGTAAGAGTTCAAAAAAAGGGTTCAAGTTTCAGATAGATGGTAGGGTTTTGTAAGGTTTGTAAGGTTTAGTTGTAAGAGTGTTATAAGGTAAAGGTTTAAGATAAAGTAAAGTTAGGTTAGGTTAGGTTAGGTGAAGGTTGTAAGGTTTGCAGATAAAATGCCTGCTGGAACCTAGCTGTGTGCCCTGTTCCTTTTAACTCAGCACGTGTGTTCGTCGCTCTTGGCTCCTGGCTGGTGGAAGAAGGTACCAAATACGTTTGCTGTCAAGGGCTGCTACGAATGGACCTGTTGCTAACAGTGGAAGGAAGTAAGAGGAAAAATCTCCAGTGGAGCTCTTTTTTATAATGGACGCCACGTGACCCCAAGGGGCTGCTGTTATTCGGTGAAACAGGATCACCAGTTCCTTAACAAAATTTCCACACATTCCCGCCTGAGAAGAAAGCCATGAGAACGGCGATGTATTATAATTGTTCAAAATAGGTAATCATATTCCTCTGTAGATTTCCTGTGATTTGAATTTGATTTTTTTTTCTCATATCTTGCATCTTGAGTTCTTTCATTTAAACATTCTGAAAACGCATCCGGATAAGATTTTGGGGGTTTAAAACAAAATTTACACGCTGCTTGGGACAGGAGGAATAACCTGTAATGATAGTCTGGTAATTGTTCTCCGGGGCGCTCTTCCTAGCTCTCGCCCGTGCAATGTCTTCCTGGTAGAGGAAATGTTGACTGTTACCCAGTGGGACGATACCGGTAGGAAATTCCTAGGCTATTCCATTCATGCATTTGATCATCTTCATACGCATGAACTGGATTAGATCGACTCCTATGAGTCCATGTACGCGTACCTGATCACTGCCATTATCGGTGAAGGCTAATTTATGCTTTAGATTATTTAAGTTTTTCTTTACCTCGCCGAAATTATCAATATTCAGGTTTATGTCGAAGTCCTCGTCCACTAGGACTGGTAGGTGAAAGGTTCGATCCTTATCCACTTGAATACCCAGTACAACCTCCTCTAATCTCTTCTTCCTCGTGCCCAAGAAGGTGCTTACTTCATAATCCCCTGGGGTGAAGGAATGCTTTTTGCATTTTAATTTTTCCGCCCCACTTGGAAAAGTATGACCTCTGGCTGCTGGTATAAAGCAAACAGTTGACGTTGTGTTTTTGTCTGCCCTTGGACACTGAAAGGGATACCATAGGTAGGATGAAGGGTTGGTTAAGGGTGCGAGAGCTGTTGCACACATTAATGGACAACGCTGAATTATTTTTCTCTTCCGCTTTGTCACAAAGTGGGGTTACATGATTCCTCGAGTTACATAGCGAACATTTAAAGGGCAACCTATTCCGCTTCCCTAGGCACTCCTTCGTTTTGTGTCTGGTGATAGTACATAGTGTGCATATGTTTAATTCTCTGCACCTAGCTTGTCTAGTCTGGGCACTAGCGTATGTCGAGCAGCGACTCATAGGATGACCCTCTTTTTTGCAAAGTTTGCAGTAACTGGGAATGCTGTCCGCCCGCGTGGTGAAATTTTCCAGTGCAGAGACGTTTTTACTCTCAGCCTTGGGATTATTGTTTTTTTTTTCCTTGCTTGGAATTAAGTAAGAGGAAGAATCTCCTGTTGAGCTCTTTTTTATAATGTACGCCACGTGACCAAGGGGTTTTCTGATATTTGGTGAAACAGGATTCCCAGTTCCTTAACAAAATTTCTACATTATAAAACCCATTGAGGTTGCTATGTCATTATACTAAGAAACTAAACCAAACCATAGAACGTGGTTATTTGCCGCTGAAACTAACAATTCTGCAGCCTAACATTCGTGCCCACCAAAACTTTACTTCGAATAAAATATTAATAAATTAAGGCGTTTGCGTTTATAGTTTTCTGATTCCTCTTTCACATAAATTGTATTAAACATTGGTCAAGTATTTATGTTTCGTAATTTAATATTCATGTAATTGATTTGCGGTTGGGGATTAAAAATGGTTGCAATGAATATGCCCCATCAAGTAAATAATTTGAGAAGCTCTGGTATAAATTTTTCGTTAGGTGCAAGAGCAAACTACGAACATATTGCTAAGACAATCGTTGGTGTCTCAGTTGACGTAAAATCCTTTTTTTAAAGATGTTTTTGAGGTTTTGCAAGTTCTCTATAGAAGAATGGCGCAACATAATATTATCTTCTCTTTATTCTGAATATATCTGTCCTTAAGTAATCCAAAAATATTAGACAAACATTTTTTTTCTCAAAATTAAAGTAAGTTTATTTTTTTCTTCATAAAAAATTTTTAATCTAAGGGATATTTCAGACAACATTTTCAAGTATTTTCAGTTTCATATTTTTTATGATTGATTCACCGATTTTTTTTCATTTTTTCTGTTTTCAATCATGTTTAAATTTAAATTTAACCCTGTGTATTTGAATGTGTTAAGTGTAGCATGAATAATAAGAAATATATGGACACAGGATCGAAGATGAACAAATGGATCCCGTTATCTTTTTTTCGTTCGTCTAGAGAAATTGGCCTTCAATAGTTGCTCCACTCTTGTGGCTGCTTTCTAGGTTATGCTGAGAAAGCTCTCCTATTGTGCATTTTTATTGTTGAAAAATAATGGGATCTTCTGCAGCTGAGTGAGGATCAGCAAGCTAGTCTGTAAAGCTAATCGAGTGCAAACTTTGTTGCATGTTCTACTAATCGTTACTAACTCGGTTTATGACATTTCTATCTTTAAGATAATAACGTTTTACGTTAATACGTAACTTTCCGAAAAAAAATAATTGATAACTTTTTCTTATTATAATTTCTATGAATACAAGTAAATAATACATTTTAAAGCTCCAATGTGTGTCATGTCGGCCAACGTCAAATTCGGCCTTACGCCATTTTCTAGACTACATTTTACTTCACCGAACGTCATTTCACCCAACGTTAAGTAGCTGTGCAACGTCACCTATGGCCAAGTGAAAGGATATAAAATCATTAAATAATTAAAATGCATAAGAAATAAAAACGAAATGCGTAAGAAGCTAGAAATAATTCAAAATAACATTAAAATGCATTAAAAAGATGTATATAACGTAAAATGAAATATCGAAAACAAATCGAAAATAAATGTATGTCAATTCATAGTCCTACCATCTTTATTAATTTTATCTATATATTAGGAATAAAATATTCGTTAAATTCTTGAATGCATCTATAAGACTTATATTCCTCCGTGTATTGTTTACAATAATAAAAAGGTGTTTGTAACCATTCTTAATTCATTCATATCCAAGGGTAAATCACAAGATAAAAAGTATAATTTCTTTGATTTTATTCATAATTATTTAAAAAGATATAACTTAATTGTGCTTTTGTCGTTCTTTGTATTCTTCCCCGATTTATTTACGCCCGTTTTACGATATTTTTTCTAAATATCAGATATTTTTAATTGATTCCTTTAAGTTGATGTCCAAAATAAGCTTATATCACGGATTTTAGAGCAAATCATGTAGATGGGAGTATGGCAATTATTAGGGGTCAACAGTTGCTTTAAATGCAGTATAAATGATATTGGTTTCTTGTGTCTCTTCATTATTAAGAATTTTTTTTTTGCTACTTACCAGGTTTGTCTTGCAGTTCACCTTAATATCCTAGAGAAAAGTAAAAATTCATTAGAGAGCCCATTGGATTAATACTCCAAACATATTGTGCAGCATTATAAGCAACTGGTTTATCTAAAGAATGCCAGTAGCCGAAATAAAAACGAGTTATTCAACACTTTCCTGTAACTTAATCTGTTTGATCTAGTACTCCAAGAGCTGGACACTAAGTGGGGATAGTAACCGGAAGATATTACCCACCAGAGGCAGAATTGAAGGTGGGGTGTTCTCTGAATCTCAGTATATATATATATATATATATACTTGCTTTAAGAAAAACCAAAAACCGGTTATTTTAGGATTATAAATTTATTTCCATCCTGTTATGTGTTACTGATGTAAACCAAAAACACGAGGAAAAAAATTAACAGGACTTCTTAAGATCTTATGGATAAAATAAATCAGAATTGACACGTAAGGGGGGGATGGAAGAGGGGGGAAGAGTTATCTCCTCGTTTTTTTTCACTTCCGTTTTTTTTATTTGTTTATTTATTTTATTTATTTTTATTTATTTGATTTTATTGTCGGTTGGAATTATAGTAATTTAGTGTTTTGAATTATTTGCCAACGTTAACATTTGCTTTTCGTTTTACCTACATCAGAGTGTGGCTGTTGTTAAATAAAGTGAACAAAACGAGAAAGTTATAAACATTCTATTTCTGTTGGTATCGTTTGGTTTCAAATTTATGGGTGTAATTAGAGTCCGTAATTTTATTTAGAAAAAAATTATATCTATCTATCTATCTATCTATCTGTGTTGTCTATATCTTTGATAAACATTCAATAACATATCTACCGTCTTCGTCAATATCAGCGTGATTCATTCGGTTTCTCCCAGTCTACTTCATCCATTTTTTAAAACTATCTATATAAGTCTATATATGAAGTAGACTTATTTTAAATAAGGTATTTTATATGATGTATAATAGGTTGATATAAAAAATATTATTGCTATTAACATAGATAGATAGATAGATAGATAGATATGATATCGATTGTTTTTTTCTAATTGGATTTTTGAACACTAATCATATCACACAAATATGAAATAAAACGCTGCCAACGGGAGTAGATTATTCAAAACTTTCTCATCTCTTTCCTTTCATTAAATAACCCATGCCCAGATGAATTTCTAAAAAACGAAACTTTAACAAATAATTCAATAAATAAAATTATCCTCTGAAGAAGTTTTTCTTCATTTTTGCACGTTTTTATTGTCTCAGATTTTGTTCCAGTTTCTCCTATATATATATATATATATATATATATATATATATATATATATATATATATATATATATATATATATATATATATATATATAAGTGAGAGAGAGATGGGGGAGAATGGGTTGTATGCTTTGGTCTCTGTTTCTCTTTTAGTTGCTGGGGAGTAAACACAGAATGAATAACAAACCAAAGATGTGGGAAAAGGCCAGTCACTAGATTAACTATGAATCAAAGGCATACGTAGATTCTATTGACAATGTTTTACTGATTCTACAGCCCTCAAAGACTCAACTGGGTGAAAATAAAATAATGAAACCCCCATCATTAAAAGTTCAGTTATATTTTGTGTTTACAAATAGTCTCACCAACATTGCATTTGCTGCTGACTATATTGCAGACATTCATTTGGCGATAACCGTAGCAACATTCATTTGAAGCCTGTGGCCATGCGACGGACATTCATTAGGTAACCACGTCACTGATATTCATTTGCTTCCTACATCACAATAAAAACCTTCACAAATTCTCAATGAAACACACGGCCAGAGGAAACAGTTAATTGCCGACTTTTTTTAAAATATTGCTTTTATAGGTTTTATTCGGCATTCTTTTATTCTCTATCTTTTCTGTCAACCACGTTTCGAACAAAAAAAAAAAAACATTTTAAATAAGACTGAATACAAGCTTATATCTAAAAAAAAAAAAAAAAAAGATCTTATTCCACTAGAATTCGAACTCAGAATTATTTCTTTTATTGTCAACAGTTACACTGCATCTATGTTCATAAAATTACTAAGTACATCAGTCTGAAAGTGACAGCTTACTGAATCCTATATTGAAAATGTGTACATTTTATACGGAACTCTATGTTATTTGACGGTGCCAAGATACCAGCCATCTTGTCTAATTGAATACGACACAAACAGTTACGGGTTAAACAAATCAGGGAGGATATGTGTCAAGTGTTATTTAGATTCTTTATGTCTCTGAGTAAAGCTCGTTGTTTTGCTGTGAATGCCATTCGTATTTACCTTCTAATTGTCATAAAAATCATGTCTTTTTTTTATCACTGAAATGATCTCACGGACTGGTCGTTGTCATGAGGTTTCAAACTGCGCTTTCAAAAGTAGAGCTGTTTCTGCAAACCGAATTTGATTTGAATCAAATAAGTTCGTTCAATACTTAGTGAAAAGAATTATTCACTTAGAGAATTATAGCCTTTCTATCCAAATTGTCTTTCAATGCCCCTTTTCCGGTAATACCACAGGTAAAAAGATATTGGAGCTTAATTTTCTTCTAAAGCAAAGATACCTAACATTTTTTGCGAAAGATACAATCAGGCGATTATTAATGGGTAATTTTTGCCTAAGTGTCTGGTATTTAGATAATTTAAGGAAATATAAAATTACAAGACATTCTATTCCGCAAAAAGATTATATATATATATATATATATATATATATCAGTTGTATGCAAGCGTAACTACAATATCTTTTTTTTTGCCGTAAATATATATATATATATATATATATATATATATATATATATAATTTGGGTTGGTTTCTTTCTGTAATAGCATATTATCATCTGTGGCTTATTCAAAGCCGAAACCATCCTTGCTGAAGAACAGTGGTCATATAAATATATATATATATATATATATATATATATATATATATATATATATATATATATTAAGTGATAGGTGTGGAATAGAGGGAATCATACCTTTTCCATAGGTATTTGTCTGATAGTGAACGGTATAGTGTGGTTAGAGCGCGAAATGGCTTCAAGTCTATACTCAAGCACATTTGGGAGGTGCCCGTGGTGTAATTGTTATCGTCGTAGGAAATGAACACGGCAACACGAGTTCAAATCCTGGACGAGACTGATTGCATTTCACATAGCACTAATACCCTTGGTAAAGGTATGAATCCAATTATTCTCCCTCTAGCTATGGGTAAATAGTAGGACAGAATAGGTTCTTCAGCCTTGGTTAGGCAACTAGTCTAGGAGAAGGAAAACTCTGAATTAACACCTGTTAAACTCCGCTTAAAAAAATTGACCTTGTGTCATATCCCGCCCGAGCGGAGGGGTTGGGAAATAGGGAAATAGGATACTCAAGTACATTAGGCATCATGCCACATGGAGTCCTCTTATCTATGTAAAGAATACACACACACACACACACGCACATACACACACACAAATACACGCACGCGCGCGCACCCACACCTATATATATATATATATATATATATATATATATACATATATATATATATATATATATATATATATATACGATTTATCTGTTTCAGGTTTTTCCTGCTGTACTGCAAACTAGAGTCAGTATGGCAAATCGCTGAGTAAAGTAGCACCATGGCGTAATCCAGAAACAGCATGCTGTAGAGTTTAGGATTCTCGACGGGAAGTCTATATGAAGATTCCAGAGATAGATTCATATTCATACCGAAGATAAGCAAACAGTCTTTTCACATCATGGTGATTGAAGTGGTGACTAGCGGTGGTGACGTTATGCCCGCATTCATCTTCCTACATGGCCTCAATCACGGAGATCTTTATCAACAACTTGGAGGAGATAGTTCTGCTGGATAACAAGAGGTTAGAAGACCTTATGTCTGGCCATAGAACTTTCCACCATACTATACAAGTAGTAGCAGCCGGTGTTGGATGTCAGAAAAATTATGCAATCATATCACCCTAACATCTGGTGCGCAAGCGCGTGTGTGTATGTTATATCTATCTGTCAATATATCTTTCTTTTTTCTCCTTTCTCTTTTTCTCTCATTCTCTCTCTCAGTGAGTGTGCGTGATTATGATCATGTGTGCGTGTGTGTATACGTGTGTGTTTGTATGTATATGCGTGTGTAATTTTATTTGATAAACCCATTGTCGTACTAATGAGGCGTCAACATTAAAGTATTATCAGAGATATTTTCTTACTGTATAACATAAAGACTATTTTTATATCCTCTGTCAGACAAACCGTTGCATATTATACGTCGTGAAATACGGTAATAAGCTTTTAAATCTTTTTGAATATCTTCTGTTTATTACCCTAACCAAATGTGTAGATTAGCATATGGTTGCTCAAGTCATTATTTTTTAAATGAAAACATAGGATAATTAATTGTAGAATGTTTTGAATTCGTTACAGGCGAGTATTACTAATGCAAGTTTTGTAGAATGCATAGTGTGGTTTAGTTATTTGGTTGAATGACATGTACAATATTGCGTTTTTTGAATGTCAAATCCAGTTTATATACATATATATATATATATATATATATATATATTGTCATCTACAGACAGATATGTTTCGTTCAATCAGAACTCATCAGTGTGGCTAGACCTACTAGATTTCCGTAGCTGGGATCGAAACCCGGTTGACTCAAACGCCAATCCAATACTGAATCCAGCAGCAGCGAAGTAAATTTTACACGGTTGTTAATCTCAATTACTATTGTTTACATACATCCGCTTAACGGCTACCGAGAGATCAATTCATATGAAGAGCCTTGCATATACGCTAATGGCAACAAGATTACTTCATTCGCTTGAGAGCTCAAACCTACAGGGGTAGGGGAGCATATATATATATATATATATATATATATATATATATATATATATATATATATGTGTGTGTGTGTGTGTGTAGTTGCGCGTGTGTGTGTGTGATTTGTGAGCGAATCGTTTGAACGGAACATTATTTTTAATTGTTTTAGATTTCATTTCTTGCACACAGTTCGATTTTTTCAAGTGTTACTATTCCTATTCTAAAAATTTTATCTAATTTTAATCATCTGGTTAATCTCTGTTAAAAGGTTTCGAGTCTCACTGTTTAACACAAATAATCCAGTAATTATTTGTTTTCATGCAGTTAAATGGTTTCCAGTATTGATATTTAACACAAATAATTCTGTTTATTAGATAATTTTAAGTATTGCTATTTAATAATAATAATAATAATAATAATAATAATAATAATAATAATAATGATAATAATAATAATCCTAGAAAATGACACTCACAGAGTCCTGTGGGACTTTCATATACAAACGGATCACCTAATCTTGGCCCGAAGACCAGATCTCATAATAATCAACAAAAAAAAAAAAAGAAGAAAATCTGGAAAATTGTCGACTTTGCTGTCCCGGCAGACCGCTGACTAAAACTAAAATAATGTAAAAAGAGAGATAAATACCTTGACCTTTATACCAATTGTGATCGGTAACTAAAGGATTATTAAAGGGCCTGGAAGATTTGGAAGTTGGCGACCGAGTGGAGACTATCCAATCAACAGCATCATTGAAAACTGCCAGAATACTAAGAAGAGTCCTGGAGACTTGAGGAGATTGCTGTCACTCAATCTCCAGTGAAATACCATAAGCTTACGCTGATATGAAAGACACAAATGAGTAAATAATAATAATAATGATAATAATAATAATTTGTTTTCGCACAGTTAAATATTTTTGAGTATTGTTAGTTAACATCACTTATTTTATTTAACATTTTAAACATTAATTAATTTTCTGCACGTAATTGAATCGTTACAAGTATTGCTATCAGTGCAATTGTCTCTTGACCACCACCTTTTTGCCAATTTATGATAAAATAAGTAAGTTGTCGACCGCAGTTGAGGGCGACCAGAAGGACCCTTTTTAAATAGCTACTACAGCGAGGTGTAGGGGTGGGCGCTACTCCTTTCCCTGGATTGCTCCACTTTACCCACGATACATACCTTATATTGCTGAGTGTTAAGCAATGAGGTATCAAGTGCACGACCTGGGATTGAACCCAGGTCTCGCGGATCATTTGCGAACACTCTACCCATTGGGCCAATGAGCCGGTTAGGATAAAATAGGTTTATGTTGAAGTCTGTAATTGGAGAAAATCAATAGGAGTTACAGCTTGACAAGACCAATCGATTGATCGGATCGGATCTCTCCGGCCGCCCGGCAAGCACAATAAGGGTGAATAAGAAGTGATACGGGTCACATGGTAGAGTCTATGTAACTGTTAATATTGTGAAATTAGACTGAAAGGTTATGTTAGAACATTATTTCAGAAGAAGAAAGGCACTGCCTCTCCTAATATTTATAACCTAATAATGGTTTTCCTTTGGATATATTACCAAACACTCGTGAAGATATAAAGAAAACCTCACATGAGAAATCAGAGATATTCTTTGAATAATAAAGAACTTGGTATTCCTATCTAATTCATATTCATACGAGAATATTTGCTAATTCACTTTTCTCGTGGAAAACATCTTTACGTTAAGTGACCTAGATTTTATATTCGGCGAATTATCGTCGGTGAGCAAATATACCAGTGAAAAATATTCCATATTTTTCAAGATGTGCATTTTCCTACAGTTCATATTATGTATAAATAGCCGGTAATTACAGAGATGCATTTAGTTACCAGCAAAACAAAATACTGAATATATATATATATATATATATATATATATATATATATATATATATATATATATATATATATATTCTAAATCTCACGAAAACGATGTAATTTTCTGTTTCAACCACACATGAGCTACATTTCTGCCATAAACAATTTTTGATAATGATAGAGAAGAGTACTTTCTCTTGAATGTCGTATAATTTTTAAAAAAGATTATTTATTCTAGATATCATGACAGAAAATGTTACTGATTATAGAAATACGTATTTGCTGTATTTCATATTTGACTAATGCATACGAGAACCTCGCAAAAAGTTCTGAGCCGCACCTGGAAAAAAGATCCACTGCTGAACATTTTTGTTGTTGTGAGGTGACACACTATCATATGTTATATAACTATAAAAAAAAACTGATTCAGATTCCAGGATTGATTTCTGTACTTGTTTGTCCCAGACAAATGTGAAATAAATATAGACTTTGTATGAGGCTTCAAATTATTTTAAACATCCTCATGTATATATATATATATATATATATATATATATATATATATATATATATATATTTACTAATCAAATATCTACCAGTATTCACGGTACCAGAAAAAAACAAAAAAACCCTGGCCAGGAACAAAAGAAAAAGATATCTCGAATCACGGTCCAGAGGAAAAAGAAAAAAGTTTTTTGGGTAAAAAAGAAAGAAAAGACCAACCTCGCCCTACTCCTTGAAAAAAATCAAGGGGTACTTAGTCAGTGGCCAAAAGGAAACCAAAAAACCCTCCGCGAATACTGCAATGCTACAATTACTAAAGTGCTCAACATTAAACAATGGAGCCAATTATAGAATTAACTTAAATCGCTAGTCGAAAATCTTCTACTAAAGTTTCACCTTAACGGATCATCAGGAAGTCTCGCCTAAACCATTCTCAGGAGAAATTGCTTTGCCTTTATTCACCAAAAACCTCCACCTATCCTAGAATTTGCATATTAAAAAAAAAAAAAAAATAGATAAAAAAAATAAAATAAAAAAATAAAAAATAAAAAAAAAACCCTATAACATTTCCTAATTATATAGTAACCACGCTCTTTTGTGTTTACAACTATTCAACTCCTCCAACAGGGAAATTTTTGAACGAACTAAGCAGGAATATGAGGAGGCTCTAAAAAATGACGGATATAGGGTCAATTTAGAATATAAGAATAGGGATAGAATTGGAACACGAGGTAGGAGAAATAGACCTAGAAAAATCTTATGGTTTAATCCCCCTTACAACATGGAAGTAGTTAATAACTTGGGAAAAGAGTTCTTCAAGATATTAAAAAGAAACTTCCCTAGTGGGAGCCAATTACATAAAATATTTAATAAGAATTGTATTAAATTAAGTTACAGTTGCATGCCAAACATTAATGGAATAATAAATAGGAGTAATATAATCAAATTAGGTACAAAGAAGCATAAGGTGATTGACAAATGCAACTGTAGGGATAAGGTTAGGTGTCCTCTCGAGGGCAAGTGTAAGCAGGAGTGTGTAGTGTATAAAGTAGAGGTATATAGTGATTCGAATAATAAGAGAGATAAAAAGATATATTTTGGGTCGACCCAAGGGGATTTTAAAACTAGGTACTATAACCATAGAACAAGTTTCTCGCACGAAAGATACAGGTATAGCACTGCTTTATCTAGTTATGTGTGGGAGCTTAAGGAAAAACAAGGAGTAGATCCGATAATGAAATGGGAAGTAATAAAGAAATGCCGCAAATATAGGGCAGGTAATAGAACCTGTAATCTTTGTATGGAGGAAAAATTGGTAATAGCAGATTGTAAAAGTAAGAATATGCTAAACAAAAGATCGGAGGTGTTGAATAGTTGTAAACACAAAAGGGCGTGGTTACTATATAATTAGGAAATGTTATAGGTTTTTTTTTTTTTTTTTTTTTTTTTTTTTTTTAATATGCAAATTCTGGGATAGGTGGAGGTTTTTGGTGAATAAAGGCAAAGCAATTTCTCCTGAGAATGGTTTAGGCGAGACTTCCTGATGATCCGTTAAGGTGAAAGTTTAGTAGAAGATTTTCGACTAGCGATTTAAGTTAATTTTATATATATATATATATATATATATATATATATATATATATATATATATATATTGCATTGTTTATAAATAAAAATGTCCCTGATATTTGTGAAAAGGCGTGTAATGACTTCAGAACGAAACAAATATTTAAAAGTATATAAAAAACTGAATAGATAAATAAAAAAATATTAGAAAGATCAAAAGGGAAACAGCGAGAGGTATCGAACAATCAAATCAAGAAAGCGTCAGAATACTTGGAGAAAAAAAAATCAAATGTAATTTATACCATCAAACAAGAATGAAAGTAAAAAATGAGGAATCAGTTCCTAGGAAGAGCAAGGAAATTTCTAAAAGCCATCGTCAGAATAATAAACACTTGGGTAGTCCTCTTTATAAAATACTCTTGATCATTCTTAAAAAAGGACAAAAAAGGAATGCAGATCAAATGGAACATAGAAAAAAAAATTGAGGACGATGCTCAAGCCCTTACACTGGAGAGGTGACAAAAAATACTATATGGGTTTAGAAAATAAGGAAGAGGACTAACCAGCATTGTGGGTTGTGTAGATATAACAATTATAGAAATTAAGAACAATGAAAAGATATTACAGCAGCAAGTAACAGCAGTGTCAAGAAAAAGATAAATAGAAAAACAAGAAAAACTAGAAGAGAGAAATGGGAATACAAAGAACTGTATTGATACTTCAAAATATAAGTTGCCGAGATTTACATACCAGAAGGCTTGGACATGACTAAGAAATGAAAATACTAGGAGAGAAAGATAATCTTTTTGAATAGTAGCATTGAATAATGCTATGAATGCCACTTATATTAAAGCAAAAATTAAAAGTAAGCAACAGAAAAGTAAGTGCAGTTTATGTCGAGTCAGAGATTAAACAAATCAACACAGGAAAAGCGAATGCAGCAAACTTTCACAAGATGTGTTTAGAAATATGCATAACTGGTTGGAGATAGTTATCCACTGGAAATTGTGCATGAGATTTCATTTGACAATACAACAAAATGATGTATGTACAAGGCGGAATCGGTCTTAGAGAATGAGACATGTAAGATTGTCTGAAATTTTGAGATACGAAAAGATTACTTAAACCTAACCTGAAAAACTGATTTAGAGTTAATCAAAAAGAAAGAAATGTGTCATTTAGTAGATTTTATCGTTCCGGTGAGCCACGGAGTAAAAATCAAAGAAAGCGAGAAGATTGACTAATTCTTGTATCGTGACTGGGAACAAAAAAATTGTGGAACATGAGGGAGTCTGAAATACTAATTGTGTAACATACCCATGATACCGATATGTGAAATAGACATAATGTTCATAAGATGTTCATAATGTTCATAAACATATAGGAATCCGAAAAACACGAAATTAGTTCAGGTACGAAACTTTTTATTTACCTTTTTCAGTTTAAGGTTTTTCGACATGAGGAGAGAGAGACACAATTTCTTTATATGCTGACTTTTCCATCTGACCCCACCACGTGCGGCACATTTCGCAGACCCCCAACTGGTCTCGCCGAGGCGAGACAAAGAATCGAATTGCTTCCTCTACATTCAAATCTCAACTTCTTGTTCGGAGTATAAATCTCAACTAACTGCTTATTTTTCAAATCCCCAAAATCCTCATCGCTTTCGGGAATGATGTCTTTCACGTCCCCGGTCTCATTTCATATCTGGGGTTCTTATTATGACATCTGATTGTCACATCCGCCCCGCGCGTGTGAACACCGGCGCTCAATGTGTGCACCTAACTAACCCATGCACTAAGCGAAAGGTTCTCAGCCTAACTAAACCGAAAGGCAAGATATATAAATCGGAATCCCTCCGCAATAATATTACAATTGTAGTTGCAGCATCAGTTCCCAACACCTCGGAAAAAGACTGAAGGGATTAGAAATCAGGGAAAAATTGAGATTATACAAACCAATGTATTGTCAAGATTTTATAGAATTGAGAGAAAAGTTTTGCGGGGCTAAAAAAAGACTTGCTGTTTCTGAGACTCCATTGAAATACCAACAAATAACGCCCGCGTGAGAAATCTCACCAGGATTGAAATGACAATGATAAATAATTAAATGAAGGAATCAATGAATAAAAGCTAACAATTTAAGCTCAACGAATTAACTTATCCAGAAATAATATAGTATAGAGATGTAAATAATAACACAACAAAAACACCTTCCCCAGAATGTTCACCCCAACACAATGTAAAATGATACCCACCAACAATGTGACAAATACATGATTTGACTATTGCATAGAAGAGGAAGTGAGAGCAAAATCACTGATTCAGTGAGTACATTATATATGAATAAATTAGTATATATGCTGAGTATGAGCGTGTGTTTATGTTGTGAAAAAATAGGTAAAATGATTGAATCCGATTAACAAATCTATGAATTTTTTATCTGTTCTTATAAGCAAAGATAATATTTGTAAGAGCTTAGATGTAAGAGTTAAGATGTTGTAGATATAGTATAGCAGTAATTGTTAGCTTCAAATAAAATGTGATTAATGTATGTAATTAAAAATTCATTGTGTATTCATGTGAGCAAGAAAATACATTTATGCCTTAACGTATAAGTGACTGCTGCTGATAAATTAATCAACAAAGTGGAGCTGCAATATTAGTATTAATAAACTGATGCCGACACCAACGTATACGCTCAATTAAAGAAAAATTGTCTTGGGTTTCAATCCTTCAAATTTTTCAATACTCCAAGTCAAATATTGTCATCTTTAAATTATCCCTAAACTTTCAAACAAGTACGAATGGGCCGATTAATCAATAAATGCAAAAATATCAATATTCTGGAGCCTATTTTATGCAGAAAAACTAATATTTTTTTTTTTGTGTGTGGAAATAAGTTACTATATATATATATATATATATATATATATAGTTAACTATATTTACAAATAACGTCTTATCAATAACACTGATAAAGAGTACGCAGATCCAAGTTTGGTTGGATCTCTCCGGTCCGGAAACTTAGAACGAAATCTGAATCAGTTTTAATCGTTTTATAGGATCTGATAATGAATGGCTCCAACAAAAATGATCAGCTAGGATATTTTTGGTTGAGGCTTAGAACATTTTGAACAACCGTCGTATATATATTTGTGTGTATATATAATTAATTTTTATATTCATCAACGTTTATTTCCGTGCCATGTTTGGCATATTGATATATTCCGGGTGACATAATTTTGTCAGTTTACCGAAAATGTTAATCTTGTATTCAATATTTAAGGCTTCCGATGTCACGAAAGAAAACGCAAAAAAGTTACAGCTGCCAAGAAATAATCTTCTTTTCGTCTGCATATCCACTGAGTTGTAAGCCTTGAGGTTCTATTGTGGAGTAGATAAAAAGGTTGCTTGGCACAGATTCTTGTTCTTTTTCAAGAACAATTTCGTCTGATCTCTAGATGGAGAAAGGTTTTAAGTTCTCAAGATAATTTTTTGATTCATAATTGTCAATTTCGAGAAACTGCTTGTTAATTCCGTTCCATCTCATCCTATTTCACATTCTGAAATCATTCTATTGGAATTTCTGCTCGGTTTATATGAACAAAAAAAACTTAAGCTGTTGGATAAAATAATATATTAAGTAAAAGTATAATATATATATATATATATATATATATATATATATGTAGTCATCCACAGACAGACTGTTTCGTTGTATCACAACTCTTCAGAGTGGCTAGATACGCAGGACGCTTGAAGCTGGGATTGAAGCCTGCCAACATTTACGTTAGACTTAGTATCATCCTGCTCAGCCAGCAGGTGACATTTGTAAGCTCGGGAATGATAAGACATTATGTAGTAGCTTTTGCTTTTTTACATTTTGCCTTACCGGATACCAGAATGCTAAATTCCTTCGAAGAGCTTTGCATTATGGTAGTGGCAGCCGTTAATTCCTTCACCAGAGTGCTCAACACCTCCCTGGAGGGAGCATATATTAGAATTCGAAGGGTGGTGATAAAAGTTTGTGATATATATATATATATATATATATATATATATGTGTGTGTGTGTGTGTGCGTGTTTATGTGTGTTTATGTGTGTGTAAGTGGGGTATTTTATGTGCTTTATATATATACATATATATATATATATATATATATATATATATATATATATGTTACACATAAAGTCCATACACAAACGCACACATACACACGCATGTAAATTACACTTTTTTGTAATATATTATATATATATATGTATGCATGTTTGTGTGTACATCATGTGATTTATATATTTGTATATATGCATTTCTATAAATATAATTACATATATATATATATATATATATATATATATAAAACATAGATACAGACATAAATAACCCCCACCACCCATATATATATATACATATATATATATATATATATATTGTGTGTGTGTGTGTGTGTGTGTGTGTGTGTGTGTGTGTGTGTGACGTGATACTGTTCTCCATCCAGCAATAGCTAAATTGTAGGGAAGACTAGCCTTCTCAAACTTGGTATGACAACCAGTCAAAGAGAAGAAAAACTCAGAATTCAAACCTGTTAAACGCTGCTTGTGTGGAGGGGTTATGTGGGCAAATCACAATGCTGGAATATACTATGAACCTTCTTTATGTCTGAATATATATTTCTTATTGACGAAATGGATGGGTGTTCGAGCTCAGGTGACAAAAGGCTATGATTTTGAATGCGTATTTTTAAGGTGAGGGATATACCTTACTGAATAATCTAGAGATTTTCCTTGTTGTTTTGGTAGATTGTCTTTTTGCAAAGTTCTACTCTCGAGACGTTATATTAAAAAAAAGACGTTATATAAAAAAAGACGTTATATTAAAAAGAAAAGACGTTATGTTAAAAAGATACGACAGCCCGAAGAAAGGTCAGTATTCAAAGTACAGTATCTTCTCTGGTAGGCGCGATGTAATAAGCTACGCTTATTATTGCACCTTGGAATGATCACAGAAACTAATTAATAAATACCGAGTTCACCAGACTCGATCGGTCATTCACGTGTGAAAAGAGATGACTGAATGGTGTTCGGTACTCGAGGCCGAAGTGAAAAGTTGGGTGTTCTGTGAATCCCTAATATAAGAAGAGGCTCTCTCTCTCTCTCTCTCTATATATATATATATATATATATATATATTTCTTTTTTGATGGCTTCATTACGAGGAGACAAGCGTTCGTGTGCACGGGGTTTTAAATACAATTCAATTATGCAAGTAAAACTGGTACTTAATTGAACTAAGATGTCACCTGGCACCTCGTGCCTCTCATCCGTATCAATATTCTTCCACAGCCTCAGAAACTGAACGGAGACAATAAAGACACTGGTCCTAAAACTTAAAGTGATTATTATTTTGGGGCTGATCCCTCCCTATCCAACGATCAGCAATATCCGACATTGCAGGTATTGGTGACTTTTCTATATCGGATTATTAGCGTGCGCTGCTTAAGATCCATCGCTACCAAGTCTTCTGTCTATGATTAAATCACAGCTTCCAGTCTATGAGGCAATATCTATTCCTTCGATATAAAATTTGCATCTTAGTCCTGAGGATTGATATCATAAGGCTGCACCTCTGTATTGACCAGTAAAATTAACGGGTGGGCTTTTTAGCACCTTTGAAACATATATGTGAGTATTAATGAAGATTAAATTTTAACTGACAGACATTTCTGCCTGAAATCTTAATTCAGTATAAGTGAGCTCTGTGGAAAGTCTTACATACATACATTCATACATACATACAAACATCGAGAATGTTAACAAGGTGGTTTGTTTTAATTTGAGCTGATGCCGTTTGGAAATATATGAATCCAACTCTTCTCCTTTCAGCAATAGGGTATGCAACAGAGTGGACTTGATTCTTCAGTTTGGTGCAGCAACCAGTCAAGAAAGAAAACTGTAAATTCAAATCGCTAAAAAATTGACCTTGCGTTACATCCTGCCCGTGGTAGAAGAGTTGATTAAATATATACATTGGACTGTATTTGCCTTCATATGTGTGCATGGATCTGTCAGAGATCCAGCGTTATTATGTAAATACATGCACGTGTATGCGCACGGAAATGCAAGAGCGTGTCTGTGTACTTATATGTGCATTATTACAAGCAAAACATTTGAAGATAATATTACCGAAAAAACGTAAATAATTTGAAGTCGTAGAATTTTCCGATTTACTTAGTTACTAGTGTAATTTTTTTTTTTTTAAGAAATGAAATTAATGATCCAAGTTCGAATCTTGGATCAAGTTGTTGGAGTTTCATTTCACGTTAATGCCCTTCGGAAAAGAATCCATCTCTTCTCTCTCCAGTCATTGGTAAATAGTAAGACAGATGAGTTTTTTTGGCCTTGGTAAGGCCACCAGTCTGAGATAGGGAACACTATGAATTCAAACCGAAAAATCAGACGTCGTGTTATATTCTGTTTGTGACGAATAGGTTAAGTAAATACCAGCATTGTTTCAACAATGAAGAAAGGCTACTTGTTTGGAGGAAATAATATCCTGTATCGTAAATAGTCCTTCTTCTTTTTTTTGGGTGGGGGGTGTTCATAACCCTGTCTCTTTTTTGCGCATATTTCAACAAATATCATTTCTTTTTGGACTAAACAATACGATTTAAATACTTAGCAATAGGAACTTCATTTTGGCATAATTATTTCAAATAAACAAAAATTTACCAAATGTAACGGGTTGCTTGAGTTGATTAATCAAGGAATTCACATAAAATACTTTATTCTTGCTTGGTTAAAGTAAAAAATGTGTTTGCTGGAAAGAGACCTGAAATAAGAAATATATTGCAACGTCATATCCATTTAAGTAGAACTGCACTTAGAGAGACTTTGATCTTCACACTGATAAGTCTTGAGAGTAATCCGAAATGACTCCTAAACCTGGTATCAGTTCGCTGGTTCTTGAACGCCTGCCGGATATGTTCTTAACCTGGCATTCCTAATGATAAGTACATGTTTTCACTTCAAGACGCAAAATTCAGGTATCATTACATAAACGAAAATTCTTCACTGTCAGTTGATAGCATTTTGGTTAGAATAAATGGCACTCATGAGATAAAGTAGATAGCTTACACCCTTCTTTTGGGCTGAGGGTTTTGTTCTATTGAATATTCAGAAAGGAATTGTTAATATTTTCATTATTTTGTAAGATAAGATATAATTATATTTACTAAGCTTAGAGAATGTACAGTACAACTACAAGGGAAAGATGAAGCAGGGACTAAAGGAATTATGTTACACCAATCTTTCAAACAGGAAGGATAGCTCTGCTTTAAAAACCAATGTTTGATATTTTGAATCTGATCGGAACTCGAGCGTGAACTACTTACTCCATATCTTTGTCTGTCTGTCTGCGTGTCTATCTCTCTATCAATGCATCTTTATCTCTCTTTGTACATATATATATATATATATATATATATATATATATATGTGTGTGTGTGTGTGTGTGTGTGTGTGTGTGTTGACTTATTTGATTAACTCTTTTATGGGCGATATATATATATATATATATATGCGTATATAAGAGGCGTCTTTTCAAGGATGTGGCGAGAACCTGGACGCTCAGTATAGGTATAGGACATTCAGCGCAGATCACGGTAAATTGATCGACATTTTAAAAAAGTGATCTATGATGACTGTGATGCGTTCTAAAGTCAGAGAAGAGAACACTCCAGCCTGAAATAAGCACATCGAGAGCAGTACACAATATCTGTCGCTGAGACGTGTATGCTTGAACATGTTACACTGGTCCGTTGGTCACAGCCAAACTTGCAAATAATAGATCATTTCACAGGAAACTATTACTGAGGCGTTTTACACACAACAAATGCCGGTAACTCTTGTACTCCGTATAACAGACCCTATCGGTGAAAAACAGGGGCATGAAGTCTTATGAGAATATACTGGAGCAATATTATGATATAAATTAGACACCTATCTTGCTTGTCACACATCTGATAGGGTTTGCAAGGATATAAGCCTGAGGAATCACACACGCTTTCAAGGTTACAATTAGCTGATCGATACGACCTTCTTTTGTAAAGAAGTGGTCGTCACTATATATATATATATATATATATATATATATATATATATATATATGTAGTTATCTTTCGATGGCTGTTTTTAATCTCATGTATAGAAGCCACTCTTATAGATGAGCAGAAGTAGTTCCCCAAACGTAATGACGATCCTGAGCGTTAAGCCGCAAAACTCACACGTCCATGACAAGGTTAGGCATTGCGTTTGGCCGTCAAAGTTTCTTCCAGGCAGCGTTCGTATCGATACTGCTGTATGGATGCACTACTTGGACCCTAACTAAACGGCTGGAGAAGAAGTTGGACGGCAATTACACAAGAATGTTACGAGCAATGTTGAACAGGTCTTGGCGGCAATATCCAACAAGGCACCAAGTATACGGCCACCTGCCTCCCATCACGAAAACTATACAAGTTAGACGAACCAGACATGCAGGACACTGCTGGAGAAGCAGGGGTGAACTCATTAGCGATGTACTCCTATGAACCCCCTCATATGGCCGAACAAAAGCAGGACGACCAGCGCGAACATACATACAGCAGCTATGTTAGGATACGGGATGTAGCCATGAAGACCTGCCGGAGGCGATGAACGATAGGGAGAAGTGGGGAGGGAGGGTCAGGGATATCCGTACTACCAGCACGACATGATGATGATGATGATGATATATATATATATATATATTCTTATTTGATCCAAGGAAATAATCCAAAGGGTAGATATATCGGATTTGAGCGCTCAATACTAACGGCTATTGATGTATAATAAATTTGCGGTTATTTATACATCAACACTCAACGTACAGAGCTAAAAATTCTTTTATATAAATACAAAAAAGAAAAGTTAACTTTCTTGGTATAATTCTAAATTCATTAGAGTTCTTTTTAAACCTTCCTCAGATGAATGATTAAAAATTTATTTTTGATAAAACATGTAAATAAATTATTCTGAGGAATGTTTTTTAAAAAAAACTGAAATAAATTTATAATGATACCAAGAAAGTGATTTTTTTCTTTTTGTTTTTTTATAAAAGGTAATAAGAATGTATATATGGGTATACATATATATGTCTATATGCATGTATATGTGTTTGCACACACACACACACACACACACACACACACACACACACACACACATATATATATATATATATATATATATATATAAATACCTATATGCATATGCATATGCATATATATGAATATGCATATACGTATGTTCCTATATATATATATATATATATATATATATATATATATATATATATATATATATATATATATATATATGTATGTATGTATGTATATATAGACATATATATCTGTGTGTATATATATAACTGTGTGTTTGACTGTATATGAATACATGTATATGTATGTAAACGTATACACATATTATATATATATATATATATATATATATATATATATATATATATGTATATATATATATATATATATATATATATATATATATATATATATATATATATATATATATATGGGGGGGGACTTTGCGTGTATGTGTGCGTGTGTTCTTCATAATGCGATATGGACATTTTCTGATATATCACCTGTGTAGTTGATGCATTTACAATAAGAAATTATCAAAGAATTTCTAATTATTTTGATGTGATTTTTATTGCATCATTTGTAAAACAAGCAGATAAATATATAAAATCCATTTTCATCTGAGTATTGTGTCTACTTTATTCATTTGAAATACGTCAAATAGACCATTTTCTGATTACTTTTTTAAAAATCTGTGTTGTAATTAAATAAAGTAAAATTTGAAAAGTAAAAAGTAGCCAAAGTAAAACAAACAGAACTTTACATATGTCTGTTGAAGCCTGCACAGATTTTGAGATGTACTTAAACAAACGACTTTTGGCAATAACTAATTAAACTATCCATACAATTCATGATATGTTATCAGGCAAATACTCTCTAATGCAAAACACGTCAATGCAAGGAAGAAATATACATGTAGTATATCAATGAACTAATACACGGTTGAGTAATCAGCGACACTTAGCTAAGATTAAGTATTCCACAGAGAACAATTTCGGCGTAAGAAATCGATCAGTTTCAGTTTTAATGATTACAAAAGAGGTAACGTCTCAGAAAAATGAATAAAACCAGATATACACTACTTTAAATAATTGCAAAAGATTTTTACAATTTTTCATGTTGTGCATGCGTTTTTCTTTTTTTTTTTTTTTCTTAGTTTCATTTCATTTTATTTTTTCATCAAGTCCCGGCTTTTACCATTGTGTTTTTTTTCTATTTCCTTAACCAAATTGTAAAAAAAGAAATCACATTTTTGATTATTAAAGTTTTCACTTAGGTCGATTTTTTGCCTTAAGAATATATCGAACTTATTTCTTTAAGTGTTTTTATTTGTTTAATGGTATATCAACCGTTATGGGTTATTTAATGTTAATACCATCCTTATAGAAGAACAACAGTGATGTTGCTTTACTCATACCTTTAGGGGTTAAGAGGGTAAATATCTTTACCAACCGTTTTAGTCTAAAACTGAACTTACTTCGAAGTCGCAGTCCAACACATTAGCCATTCCGTCATCGGGACTCAACATTAAATTTACCGCCCAGTCGGCTGGGGCTTTAAAATACATCGACTGCATTTCGGCAGAGTTTATCCTCTGTAGTGATGGCAGTCAGTACATTCCCTAACACGTGTACTTTATAGGATTTTAAACAATCTGATGGTTAGGCATTAGTAATGCTGAGGCTTTGTGGGATTGCTGAATGTCTCTTCATTGCAATCGCTCCCAGGTTCACTTCGACACAGAGTGATAACACCTGATAGGTTACAATCTATTAGTCAAATGGAACTGTTAGACAATTAAATTGAGTGCAAACCAATGACTCAAGCTGAGTTGAGCTGTTTGAAATACAACTGTTTCATCATTTAACTGCTTGTAAAAAATGACTGATGTTTGATAGAACTTTTCGAGATACATGGCAATACTTGGAACCATTTAACTGTGAGCAAACGAATGAGCAGTATTGAATAGATTGAATCATGTTAATACAATACCTGAAGCAATTAAATGTGTGCAAATAAATGATTTATACTAAATAAAATTATTCATATAAGATAGCAATACATGAAACCATTATGCGTGTACAAAAAATGAGCTCTGGCACATTTGTAAATGTTATCAACAAAATATATTTAAAAATCGTAGATATTTGATATAGATGTATAAAAAAGATTTGCCATTAAATAAACAACAATTTGTATTTAACATAAAACTAAACCAAACAAACCCATTCAATATATTCAAATGTATCTTCATCCCCCCCCCAAAAAAAAAGAAATAATGAAAATATGCAATCATTCCTTAGTTATGGTAACATACAATTAATTTTCCAATTAGACGTGTGCTTGATTTTAATTGAGCATTGGATTTTAAAGGCGTGCCAAACCATCTAGGATAATTCTAAGTTGACAGCTTGAACAATCACGTTTTCTTGTACATTTACATTTATATTTTTGTTTAGTTATTATTCAAGAAGTTTTTTGCTCACGTTTCTAATTTCTAAACATATATTTAACCCATAGGTGGGACCTTGACAATTATCAACACCCCGATACTAAGTTGACCTGAGAGTAATGGTAATGAAAAAGTACTCAAGACTCACCAGGTTTCTAGAACAGGAGCTATCCCACCAAATGCTGTTAAGTGACATACTTAGAATAACTCTTTTATTACAGTGATTTCTACCTTTACGTTGATGATACACTCAACGTATTATAAGCCCTGTCAAGAAGACCTCTTGACTTCGATGATACAATAAGTATAATTTTACTTATGTCATCTACATCGTGCCATCTGTGTCAATATTTCCAGATTATTCCAAAATAATGCTTGTTTTGAAAATGTATATATGAGTCTGCATCCTTCTCTTCCAAAGAAAAAGCGGTATTGGAATCACCCAGAACAACCGAAGCATGGTTCTTACAGCTATAGTTGCTAAGGTTTATAATGCCATGCCTCTCAATCGCATCAAATCTAAGATCGAGAAAATTCTTAGTATAAATCAGAATGACTTTCTGGGAAATCGATCCATAATTTTGAAGACACTGACTATCTGTTGATAGTACGAGTAGAAAATATCTTGACAACCCTATTGTTCTTAGATTTCTCAAAAGAATTTCATTCCATTAACAGAAGAAAAATGGAGCAACTACTGTTCGCATATCGCCTCTCCAAAGGAGCTGTACCGCTATTATTATGCTTTCCAAAAACACGAAAGCAATGGTTCGCTCCTCCGATAGTGACTTCTTCGAGACTGTTGCAGGAGGCTTATAAAGAGATACATTAGCACCATGCCTATAAATAATCTGCTTTCATTAGGTACGATGAGCATCAATAAATCTTATGAAGAAAATGGTTAACTATTAAAAGAAAAAAAGCTGATGATATCCTGTAGAATAAAATTTGGAAGAAGCAAAACAAAGTTTCTTTAGGATAATCCTGCCAATAGAACTACATGTAATAATTTTTTCATAAAAAACACCATCAGTTTTAAATGAGGATTTTTCCTTTTTTTGTGAAAATTGGTCGAATCTGGAAACGTCTTTCTAAAGCAAAACCCAAAGTATTCTGTCTTTTCAATAATATCAACATCAGTTTTATTTTTGAGACATGCGTTGAAAATTGCCTTTTTCTGTTTCAAAAAAGTGAGATGATTGTTTTCAGCGGTAAAAATCCTTTTTAATCATTTCTTACTCGTAGTCTCTAATACACATTCCCTAGCAAATACCCTGCTTCACAGCCTTCAGCAAGAAACATCAGCCTCGACTTCAATGCAAAACGAAATAGAGTTCATCTTTTTAAACAAGAAGGAGCCATCCTATTTACCAACCCCTCCGCTCGGGCAGGATATGACACAAGGTCAATTTTTAAGTGGAGTTTAACAGGTTTTAATTCAGAGTTTTCCTTCTCCTAGACTAGTTGCCTAACCAAGGCTGAAGAGCCTAGTCTATCATCTCCACTTTAGGTGGAAAGCCTGTGAAATTAGTCGACTAGTTCACACTCATCGGCAGTAACATCTCATCAACTGAAATTGATTGAAACGTCTTTCTTAAGCAAAACCCAAAGTATTCTCGCTTTACAATAATAAAAACATCAGTTTTATTTTTGAGACATGTGTTGAAATTTGCCTTTTTCTGTTTCAAAAAAGTGAGATGATTGTTTTCAGCGGTAAAAATCCTTTTTAATCATTTCTTACCCGTAGTCTCTAATACACATTCCCAAGCAAATACCCTGCTTCACAGCCTCGAGTAAGAAGCATCAGCCTGGACTCAATGCAAAAAAAAAATAGAGTTCATCTATTTAAACAAGAAGGAGCCATTTCCACTTTTGGTGGATAGCCAGTGAAATTAGTCGACTAGTTTACACTCATCGGCAGTAACATCTCATCAATTGAAAGCGATTTCAACAATACTCATAGTTAAGGTGTGGACTTGTGACGTTACCCCCTCGGCCCCACGTTACATCAACTTCTTAGAACCATTTCACTTTACGGCCGGTGATCAACTAGTGGTTCCGATAGGGACATCGCACATTTCTTTACTGCTACAAGAAATACAATCGAGAGAGTTGGAGAAAAAAGAACAAACGGTCACCCGAGAACTCGAGTCCGAAACCCTTTGTCTGGTTTCGCGCCAAAACAGACAAAGGAATCGTCTGCTTGATGGACCACCTTTATAGTGTTTCAGACTGATTTTGACAGTTTATCGATCCAATCAATCTGTAATTTTGACAGTACAAGTGCAGAGATGCATCACATTGACGCTGGTGAAACGCATGGAGAAAATAGTTGAGCAATACACAAGAATGATGTGTACTGTATTGAACAAATCATGCAAGTAACATCCCATAAATCAACAGATGTACGGTTACTTACTTCCCATCGCACAAACCATCCATGTAAGACGAACAAGGCATGCAGGACTCTGTTAAGAGAAGTAGGAATAACTCATAAGCAACCCTATCTCATGGACTCCTACGTATGGACGTGCCATTTTGGGCCGACATGCAAGGACTTACATCAATTCTCTACCGACACGAGATGCCTTCTAGAGGACGTGCTTGGACCGACTGACAATGTATACAAATGGCTTGATAGAATCTAGGGAAGTCTGTGCTTTAAACAAGACTTGATGATAATGATGATGATGTTGGTGGTTAAATATATATCTGGCTAATTTGTATGTATTTACCTAAACTTTCCGCCTCAGCCAGAAGACAAAATGTCAATCTTTTAGCAGAGTACTATGGGTTTCAAATAAGTTTTCTATCTCTTAAACGGGTTTCCTTACACAGGCTTAACAACTTAATATGCTCTACTATTTTAACTATTGGGGGCATCCTCGTGGTGTAATGGTTAAAGCGATGGCCTCTCGGAATTGTGGAAACCGAGATCGTACTCCAGTCGCGCTATTTCGTTCACTTTCAGGCAAATACCCTTGGGAAAGGTATGAACCCCCTTATCATCCCGGCTATGGGTTAAATAGTACCACTGCTGTTCTTCTAGGAGAATAGCTTTGGCATTAAATGACCTTCAAAGGTTGGTATGCCATTTAAAACCAAACCAAACCTATTTTACCTATCGCTGAGGGAGGGAGAATATATGGATTCATGTCTTTACTAAGGACAATTGGGTTAAGTGAAACGCAAATAGCTTCATCTATGATTTGAACTTGTGCCGCTGATTTTATTTCCCATGAAAATATCCGATATAGTGAGTGTGTTTCTTACTAACTTAAGGCGCCGCCTAGTTAAGTCATGTAACACATGCTGTTAATACAAATAAGTCTTTTTTTTTAGTTATTTGCTAATCTTTACTGCATTTATAATATTTTTCTAAACGTTGCGTTGAAATAAATTATCTAAATTACAAATATCTGCATCTGATTTTCTATAACGTTTTGGAAATAATTTGACATACTACAATTATATATTGTAATATCAATATATCTGACATCATCACGTCTGGGCTTTTTGGCTGGGCCGTCTGGCATTCGTGCCGAATGGGCGATCGAAACCAAGAGCAGACTCGGGGCAGAATAGGCCCCCAGCTTCGGCTGGGCAACCTTTGGGTGGGCGAGCTGCTTTTCAGACTCCTTGTATAGCACTAGACCTCACGGTCTAGTTCAAGCTATATGCGGGCATACGTGCCCGGACCTAGATTTAGGTCCGTGATACGGCTTGACTCATTAGATCCACATTGCACTTAGTGGGTCAATGACTAGCAGGGTTCGAGTCTCGACTCGTTCCCGACCTTCCCCTCCCCTTCATCCCCACTTTAATCAGCCTTCGGGCTTTTGACCTTGTGTCAAGTCCTGTCTGGTGGGAGTCAGTGACAAATATCATCAATATATCTGACATAGAGCGTAACCCACCTTGCTATCTATGATAAAGTTGACCAGAAATTCAGTTGCACAATTAATTTCTAGTTCTTCGCTATCAATAGTTTGATGCAATTTTTTTAAAAGATTACAAGTTTTAAGAATGGGAATGATATAAGAAATCGATATTTATAAAATTAAATATAAAAGTGGTAGTAATTTTCAGTCATGTATTTGTTTTTGACAAAAAGGAAAATGTTTGGGTTTTTTTTTAAGCCTAGTAGGAGATGCTTAGAATGTTCAGAATATATTTCTTTCAGTGGTGTAAGACTGCAATAAAAATGGGTGTCCTTGGTACGACACTCTATTTCTAGAGATTTGAGTAGAGTGGACTATCCCTTCATTGCCATTATTCGCAGGTCCACTCTGATAACTATGGGTCAAATAAATCTGTTTAAAACTATTCATATTCATAAGACCATGTGACAAAAACAAAAAAACTCGAATGAAACAATTACACAACAATGTAAATGTGAAGATACGATGAACGCGATTCATTAAAATCTTGGAATAAAATCATTCTAGACGAGTTGCAGTTAACATCAATTAATCACTCATTCACTCAAACATTTTCAATCGAATTCTAATCTGGAGAGATCACAGTCAATCCATAACAACATTTGAACAATTCCTAGATAATCTTAACATATGAACGGTTTCATTCTCCTACTTGGATTGCAAATCTCTCCCTCAACGGCGTATAAGCAAATGTTACAGACCTCTTACAGATTTCTACGTAAAGTTTAGAGTTCTATATCCTTTCTATGTCAAAAATACAAATCCATCCTTGATTGAAAATACTAGTACACCATACCAAATCCTCCATCGAATTCAAATTTGGAAGGCGCAAAACAAAGTTTCTTTGATATGATCCTGCCAATAGAATTACACGTAACAAATTTTTCACAAGAAAACCCATCACCTTTAAATGATGATTTTTCTTCCTTTTTTGTGAACATTGGTGAAATCTGGAAACGTCTTTCTAAAGCAAAACCCAAAGTATTCTCACTTTCCAATAATATCAACAGCAGTTTTATTTTTGAGACATGTGTTGAAAATTGCCATTTTCTGTTTCAAAAAAGTGAGATGATTGTTTTCAGCGGTAAAAATTCTTTTTGATCATTTCTTACTCGTAGTCTCTAATACACATTCACTAGCTAACGCCCCACTTCACAGCCTTCAGCAAGAAACATCAGCCTCGACTTCAATGCAAAAAGAAATAGAGTTCATCTTTTTAAACAAGAAGGAGCATTCCTTTTTACCAACCCCTCCGCTCGGGCAGGATATGACACAAGGTCAATTTTTAAGTGGAGTTTAACAGGTTTTAATTCAGAGTTTTCCTTCTCCAAGACTAGTTGCCTAACCAAGGCTGAAGAACCTAGTCTATCATCTCCACTTTAGGTGGAAAGCCTGTGAAATTAGTCGACTAGTTCACACTCATCGGCAGTAACATCTCATCAACTGAAAGCGATTGAAACGTCTTTCTTAAGTAAAACCCAAAGTATTCTCGCTTTACAATAATAAAAACATCAGTTTTATTTTTGAGACATGTGTTGAAATTTGCCTTTTTCTGCTTCAAAAAAGTGAGATGATTGTTTTCCGCGGTGAAAATCCTTTTTAATCATTTCTTACCCGTAGTCTCTAATACACATTCCCAAGCAAACACCCTGCTTCACAGCCTAGAGTAAGAAGCATCAGCCTCGACGTTAATGCAAAAAAAAAATCGAGTTCATCTTTTCAAACAAGAAGGAGCCATCCCCACTTTAGGTGGCAAGCCTATGAAATTAGTCGACTAGTTTACACTCATCGGCAGTAACATCTCATCAATTGAAAGCGATTGAAAAGTCTTTCTAAAGCAAAACCCAAAGTATTCTCACTTTTCAATATTATCAACATCACTTTTATTTTTCAGACATGTTTTAAAAACTTCCTTTTTCTTTTCAAAAAAAGTGAGATGACTGTTTTCAGCGGTAAAAATTCTTTTTGATCATTTCTTAACCCGATACATTTCTAGAATTTTAAAACCATTTCCCATAGGTGTTCTAGTTACATTCACATTTTATGCAAGAGCCAAATCTATCTTTCTATTCATAATAAGCTAAACTTTTCATCCCAATTTTCTTCGGTGAGGATTGGTTCTCCCGGTAACCTCACAACATGAAAGCATGTAGTAAAGTTTATGCAGCATCAAATGACAACCAATAAATCTTTAAATCCTTCTCACAGTCGGTGGAGCCTACAATAAGCCGACTGCATTCCCTGGTGTAAGGTAAACCCACTACTCAAATAAAAATGGCCTGGGATTGACACGAAATTGCTTTCGCTAGTGAGGCTGCCGGTTCATAATCCCGAGGATTGTGGAGTCACCCATGTGTTGCAATTACTCTCAGTTCAACTCTGAACCATATTGGTTGTACATGTTAGTCTGTTGGTCAAACAACTCTGTTTGAAAACTATTTCTATTTTATAGGAATACTTTAAACAATATAATTGCGTGCAAATTAGTTTTATTTACCTTAGTAACTTCGAGCTATAACTGAGAATATATTAATATTATTTATCGGTTAATCGCAATTGCTTAAAAAATACGAAACAAGAAAAAAAGATTTATTTTAGCGTTAAAAAACCCAACAAATGTTGACTTTTTGCAACACTAACCAACCAACCAACCAACCGGAAATCACGCGAAATGATGTGCTCCATTGGAAACCTCTGGAAGCTTCCTGGAAAATTTGAATTTCCCCTCATCTTTAATTCCTATTATTTTAGCATTGTCAAGAGTGAGTTTTCAAACTTGTTCTCTATATGAACAGGTAACTAAATATTAATTTTACAATCTAATCCTTCAAAAAGTCCATTAACATATAACAAAATAACTTAAGCTCATTACCTTTTTCTTAAAATGTGCATGTTATATTTATAGGGAAGTATTTAGGTATTTTATATGTTCTACTGCATTGCATAGATTCCCCACCGCCTCTAAAATAATCTAAATAATTTAATCAAGTTTATTCATATAATATCTTTTAAAGCCAGAATATTCAGATATTAGATATATATATATATATATATTACGTCTTGTCTATTATTAGTTTATTCATTATTGAAAAGGAAAAAAAAAAATTAAGTGAAAATTCTTGAAATATGCTAATTCCATATTTTTTTCTATTTCTTTATACAAATGAATTTCCAGATAGGGTTGCTTAGAATGCTTTTTATTGATCAATTAGCTCAAAATGCTTGCTAATCAACAAATCTAATTAATGAGTGTGGAGAATTTTGTGAAATGACGAAAGCTTATGTTATAGATGATTAAACCGTCAAAATAACTTTCTTTTAACAGAATATGCAATTTTGCTTCAACTGATAATGAATACGAAATCATTGACAACAATTTTTTCTCAATCAATTATATGACATTTATTTCAGGAGGAGAATGGGACATGAAAAACCTCTACTGGCGCAATGATTTCCGAGTTAGTCTCGGAACCCATTTATATGTGGTACTATACTCTCTGTTTGCACCATCGTCTTGGGCTAAACTAATTAAAGATTATTAAACAACTACGCAAGTGTATAGGACAATTTTATCAATCAATGAAGTAAACACACTTTGCCTGTGTTCGATAACGAGACATTCGGTGAGAATTAAAATTATAATGGCAATGAACTAAATCTAACTATAATAGGTAAATAAAAATGCCAATAAAAGTAAAAATACTTACTTAAGAGATTATTTAAATATTCACCAGAAATTTTCTAAATGTTACACATAAAGAAAGAGTTATCTGTATACAAACACTGAAAATTTCAATTTAACAAGAAGAAGGACGTTTTCCCCGAGTACAACAAAATATTTCTTTGGATTTATTCTATATTATGAAAGTTATACTGCTGTTTATGTAAGACATTTTTTGAGTTTACATTCTTAAAAGATTTCCTGAAAAAGTTTATGCATTTGGTTTTGTGTGAAAAAAATTTAGCAGTGATTCTATTGACGTAGAATACAAATGAATATGCTGTTTTATACATTTTCTTGAGGTGTGTTTATTTCTGAGGTTAAAATTCTTTTTCTTAAAATAGGAATTACTGATGCTACTATGAGACTATTATTAGGTTTATGGAATTATATAAATCAATGGGTGTTCGTAAATTTATTTTTATATATATCTGTATATGATTGTGCACACACACACACACACACACACACACACACACACCCACACACACACACACACACACACACACACACACACACACACACACACACACACACACAAGCAACATATATATATATATATATATATATATTTACGTGAGAGTGAGAGAATTTTTTTAAGTCTGTATATTTATACGTACGATTTTATATATATTTATATATATATATATATATAACAAATATATATATATATATAACAAATATATATATATATATATATAACAAATATATATATATATATATATATATATATATATATATATATATATATATATATATATATAACAAATACATCTACCTTTTCTGCCCAGTCGGCTGGGGCTGTGGAATATATGGACTGCTTCTCTGCAGATAAGTAAGACCCACCACACGTGTGTCCTGAATACGGCTCTAAACAATCTGATGGTTAGGTTCCAGTGATGCTGAAGCTTTAGGTAATGCGGAGTACCCCTTCGTTGTCATTGCTCCCTGGTCCACTCTGGCCCGGAGTGGTAGCACCTGATAAAGCCCTCTTTATGGGTTAAATAGAACTAACTCCATACTTATGCTAAAATAAATTGTTTGAATTAGAACTGTTTGACTAAACTCAATAGCTTAAATAGAAAGGTTTTTAACAATTAAACTGTACTTACATTCCAACAGTGTGCTTATACTAAACTGAATTGTTTGACATTGAACTGTTTTTGACATTGAAGCTGTATTTACTCTAAATTGAATTTTTTATATTGAACTATTTTGTGTAAACAAAATCTGTACATATACTAATATCTGTACTCATACTAAACTGAATTGCCTGAATTAGAACTGTTTTTACGACTAAACTGTGTAATCATGCAAAACTGAAATGTTTAAATAGAGCTGTCAATTTGCATATATATGGATTAGGTGTTAAATAACCTACAAAAGTTGATATGCCATAAAAATAACCACTCAACCAACCAACCTCTAACTATCACGTATTAAATTTACCGAAACACTGCTGGAATTTTTGAACTCAGGCCTAAACTGCCATCTTTCAAGAAAATACGGACTTAATATACCAAAAACGACATTGAAATATATCTATTTATATATAAATGTGTATATTTTTATATGTATGTATATCACAATCATTTACCAGATGAAATTTGGAAACTTAAAAAGTTATAGGTTTGGTGGTGTAATTCCTTCTTTGATGTTATCACACACACACACACACACACACATATATATATATATATATGTGTGTGTGTGTGTGTGTGTGTGTGTGTGTGTGTGTGTATGTGTGTGTGTATCTTTGTATCTTTTCATTTTTTATCACAAAAGAACGTAAAGCAATATTTTTATGAAGAAAAAATACATTTCGTGACTAAAACTACATTACCCTCGGGATGGAGAATTGAATGGGGAGATAACTCGAGATATATATTTGGTCAGGTCTATGATTCATTTTCATAACGAATAAAATAATACTTTTTTGTCTCGTGTTTTTCCTTCTTTTTTTTTTTTCATTCTACTGCGACAGACATTAGTAATTAGAGTCTGATATGAGTGAAATCTGGAGTCACAGAACTGCAAAAAAGATTACATAAAGTAAGAAAAAATAATAAACATATATGAATATCGATGAAAAAAATTTGCAACTGGTTTGGGAAGAAATACTCTTGCTAACACCAAATAAATAGAAATATAATTCCCAAGAATATTCTGATGTAATATTGTCTGACTACTTGGTTGTATCTTGTAAAGAATCGCTTGATAAGAACTGGAAAATTTAGCGATTAGAGTCTCTATCTAGCCTTCCAGAAGTAGAAATAAGAGAATTATTATTGATTCGTATTTCTTTTAAATAATGTAAGGATACTTATAGAAAAATATGAACATATAAATGTAAATTCTTTGAGTTTTTGAGACGAAGCTTGATGATTCTTATCATTCAGAGTTTTTGGACTATTGCCTTCATCTTTATTGTTTTATTCACAACATTTCAGGGGATGTGTCCTCCGGCCTTTTTCAGGTGTTTCTTGTTTATAAATCCTAAAATTCACTGTGAACTGTCCACCAAAATACATAGTGAAACAGTTATAGGCGCTGGTTTCCTAAGCTTCTAAGTAACAATCATCGAGAGTTTAACATATTCAATTTAACAATACAAGAATACTTAACAATTATACACGGTTATGGTTAATGGAATCAGAGTAAGTGACCCCAATGGATTAAATATAGGACGTGGTTCGAAGTTCAGTATATGCTCCAGCGTTTGAAAAGAAACATCTGAAGATGGCCGGAAGACACATCGGCCGAAACGTTGTGAATATAACACTAAAGATGAAGACAATAGTCCGAAAATCCTGAATGATAAAAATTTAAATGAAACGGGTAGTAATTCATGAAAGACTATGGGCATAGTAAGAAGAGAAAAATATGTTAACGGAATGAGCAGCAAAAAGGATGTAAACTTGAATTAATACGCTTCATTTATTCACAGGTGAGAGTCCTCTTGGCGTAGTGGGGAACATGCAATACCGTAAAAAGTGTGTTCAACCTCAAGTTATGCATCTATATTCATTTTTGGATTAATGCTTTTGGGAAAGGTTCGATCATCTTTAGCTACATATCTACGGGTTAAATAGTTGATTGGTTGTTTTGTTTTGTTTTACAGTGTATCAACCTTTCCAGTTCACCTGATGTCGAACTAAGACATTTTGACAAAAGCTTCAAATAATTCAGTTTACTATAAATATAGATTTTTTTCTTACACGCAGTTATATATATATATATATATATATGTGTGTGTGTGTGTGTGTGTGTGAGAGAGAGAGAGAGAGTTCAAAGACTTATACATTGATATATATATATATATATATATATAACAAATACATCTATATATCCTGCCCAGTCGGCTGGGGCTGTGGAATATATGGACTGTTTCTCTGCAGAGGAGTAAGACCCACCCCAACGAGTTTCCTGAATACGGCTCTGAACAATCTGATGGTTAGGTTTCAGTGATGCTGAAGCTTTTTCTATTTTAAACAAATCAGTTTAGCATAATAAACAATTCTAAATGTCAAAAACACTTTCAGTTCACAAAATTCTGTTTAGTATTCGTACATATTTTTGTTTATCTATATCTAGATCTCAAAAGCAGTTCCATTTCAAACAATTCAGTTTAGCATAAGTACACATTTTAAACACAAAGTTAAATGGATTTATATCAAACGGTTCGGTTTAGAGTGATTACACTGTTTAGTTAGATTTGACCAACAGATAGGGCCCTATCAGGTGCAACCACTCCAGCTCAGTGGACCTGGGAACGATCGCATGAAGTTGTACTCTGTATTCCCCAAACCCTCAGCTTTACTGAAGATTCACTATCAGATGGTTAAGTGTCATATCTAAGACACCCATTGGGTGATTCTTGCCTCACTAGAGAGATGCAGTCAGGGTATTCTGCAGCCCCAGCTTACTGGACCACAGGACACTCGTTTGGGGAGTCTTACCCATCTGTAGTTAGTATATTCTGCAGCCCCGTTCTGTTAGTGGCTGAGAGGATCTTTAAATACATTCCTGTTTTTCAGAACCAAATTTCACTTTAGATTACAATTGGATTTGTTGAATGTGGTACAGTTTTCTACGGGTTATGGGTAACTCATGCTTAAAATAGCGTTATCTCGTTAAATTATCCTAGTTAAACAGTCATGATCTTGTTCTATGCTGGGATTAATGACCGAAAGGAAAAAAAAAACAGGTAGCGTTAGCGAACTACAACTTGTGTCAACCAAAGAAGTCTTTGGAAAATCTTACGATATGGTATATTGGGTCTGTAGAGTCCTAAAGTGATTTGTTTTTGAATAAAGTTGTTTACTCAAAGTTCTAACACCAGGGACACAATTTGAGAGATAAATATTATTTAGTGATAGAGAATACAGCTTCCTCTTTAGAATAAATATATGAAAATTATGCACAATCAAACACGTGAAACACAGGATCACAAGGTTTTTCTCTGCTTTATTTTATACTTCAATTTTGTGATATTGATCTGCATTCTAGCGCATAGAGTACTAGTTATAAAACAGTTTTAGCAGTAAATGTCATACATATATATATATATATATATATATGGAGAGAGAGAGAGACAGACAGACAGACAGACAGAGACAGAGACCGAGAGAGAAAGAAAGAGAGTGAAAAAGAGAGAGAGAGAAAAAAAGAGAAATAATTTTTTTGTTTGGTTTCTTTGTTTAAATGACATATAAACGTTGAAATTCTTGAAGAACTGAAGTGAAAGTATATAACGCAAAGCTAAGCTTTATAAATTTTCCGTTGGTGTTAGTTTGAAATTGAATGTAATCGCTTTCTATGATGTCGCTAGCCAGCAAGCTAACTACTATATATATATATATATATATATATATATATATATATATATATATATATACATATATATATATATATATATATATATATATATATATATATATATATATATATATATATATATATATAACCAGCAGATTTATGTTATTGCGCGCTGTTTATCGAAAAGAAGATAGACTAACTGAATCAGACGGAATTTTGATTTCATGTCTATATCTTTACGTTAAGCTTCATCCGAAGAACCTCTTGTAGTGTAATAGTTCACGAGCTAAATAAGCAGACCATTGTTTCTGAGTTCGATTCTCACTGGATACCCTATACTTCTGGTCACAGCTAAGCTTAGTAAAGCAGCATGTAACTTTTTGTTTTATTATTTTTTGACACTATGAGAAGGGTTCTTTTTTTAAACGAATTTTTATAATTGATATCAATATCGATGCCAATAATAAACTACCAATACCACCAAAGAGATTTTTATCATAGGTCGGTTCTGTATCTATAATTAACATTTTATTCTTGATTGCCTAACTAATAAAACCCCAAATCTCGCATATTCTCCATTTTTATGGCTGCTGTAAATGTATAATCTTTACCCACCATAATATGTTTGTATCACGAGTTATACATATTTCAGACTTATGTGAAACTATGTATTCTTTTATTTCTATGGTGTCTCTAACATACTGGTCGTTGATATCGTAGTAATCGAACTCAAAGTCCAGTTGTGTTTATACGCTCACTCTTGAATTTTGAGTAACAAATGAACGCCTCTTCCTCCTACCATAAATGGTAACACTATAGATTTTCTAGAAAAAGGGCTAAGCATTAAATAACCCATGAAGTTTTATGTGCCATTAAAACAATTATACCAAACAAAACTATTCCTAGTTGCACATATTTAAGTGTAATTAATACAGTGCCGGCTCATTGGCCTAATGGATACAGCGTTCGCCGATGGCCCGGGAGACCGGCGTTCAATCCTAGATCGAGGCATACCAAAGACTTAAAAATGGTACTTGATACCTCCTTGCTTAACACTAAGCATTTTAAGGTACGAATCCAGGGTAAAGTGGAGCAATCCTGGGGAAGGAGTAGCGCCCTACCCTACTCCTCATTGTAGTAGCTATTGAAAAGGGAGACTTCGGGTTACCCTTGACAACAGTCGCCAAATTTACTTACTTATGCAAATGTAATTTGGTGCAAGGGTATCTACATGAATATTTATGCTTATCGGTGTAGCGTTAATATTCACATATGCATTAAGATGCAAGCGTATCTGTACATCTGAATATATTTGGGGATATGCAGAGTATATGTATGTACATGGATGTATGTGTATAGCAGTATTAAAAGCATTGCTGAACAACCTTGGGTGTATGCAGATTTCAACAAACAACGCAACTTTTTCATCCTCATGGAGAAAAATAAAAAAAAAAGAGTTACTTTTTTAAGGGCCATAATAAACAGAAAAATTCTGTGGTAATACCATCAGAGGGCACTAGGTTCTAAGGTTCTTGAGTTCTAGGAGCAAAGTCCACGTGGGAATAGCGGTTTTCATTTTCGGAAGTCAGGGTCTGATATATTCAAATTTGTTGGCAGGAGTTAAATAGAAGTGATGAAGTATATCGTCTACTATAGTTGATCATAAGAAGAGTCATTACGCGGAACTAGATTTAGGATTAGCTCACCTAGGTTGAAGAACTAAGTGATACGACACCCCATTGTTCGTTTGATAGATATTGTCAAGAATAAAGACGTTCTGATGAATTTGTAATCGGATATTTGGTGGCGGATTCTGTGTCTCTTACAGTTTTAGTCAAAACCTGCAGCCAAATGATATATACATTTATAAATAAAACAACTTGGGATGAGTCATTGACAGAAGGAGGTTCTATTAGCCGCAGAATATATGGCCATTTTTAATTCATGATTATCAACTTCTGGTATTTTTTCTATCGGAGCGAATTGGTGTTAAAAATTATTTCTTCTTTTAAATCCAATTTGGACATTGTTCTAATTACTCCTTTTATATCGTAGCGGGATTTTAAAAATACACTTAGGGTGACAAGCAATATCTCTACAAAATGTTTAAGAAAATGGTATGAATAATTGTAAAAGAGAATTCTTAATCATGTATGAGGAATTCCTTTTTATGTTGCAATACAATGGCATAATTGGCTGTAAAATGCACCTGACGACTGACATAAGAGAAGCAGTATTTACTAGAGTTCCTGTTTTGAGGCAATTCTGTAAGTAAATGTCGCAGCATTTTTGCCTCTTTCTTCTTTTATATTAGATTTTGTTGCATATGGATTCAATGAAGCTAATTTAAAACTTGGCGATAGTTTATTTATATGAAGCTTTCGACATTCAATCAACTCTGCTTTAAGTTCAATGTCTGATATACCAGTATATTAAAATATATTCGTCTTCTGCTTTTTATCATTATCTTATTCTTTGCACGTTTTTCACACCAGCATTAGCTGATCCTTTAATGAAGTCTGAGCAACAGCAAGTTACCTCAGGTCATGCTGATACTTCCGAGTATTCTGGCCGATCTTTAAAATTCTGTGGTCTGGATGGTCTCCATTCTCCCTCTTATTTTCAGTTTCTCCATAATTTTTCCAGAACTTTAAGGACCGTTCCAAGTGCAGCAACTACCGTTGGTATTACTGTCACCCTCATGTTCCACAGTTGTTTTTTTAGTTTTCTGGCTTTTTTTTTAGTTCTAAAACTCTTTATTGCACTGGAACAGCAAAATTCAATAGACTATTTTATCTAGTTAAGCTTTGTTTGAGTCATTTAGCCAAGATTAGGAGATACGTTTCTATCTCAAATCTCAGATTTTGAAGGCGTCTGATTCTCTTGGATAGGTTTTAGTTTGTTCATATATCATTTGTTAGTTGTTATTGTTGTTATTATTATTATTATTATTATTGTTGTTTTTACTCCTTTTCGAGTTTTTCACACAGGTGTTAGTCGATGTTTTCTCACTGGAGTTTGAATGGCAGCATGTTTTCTTAAGTGTACAGGACCCTTCTCAGTATTCTTGCCAATCTCAACAAGGCTGTAATTTGGATGGTCTCCACCCTTCCCTTTATTTCCCAGTCTTCCAGTCCCTGTTTCAATTCTCTGGGTGATTGCGCCATAACTACCAATTACAATTGGTATAACCGTCACTTTCATGTTCTACAGTTTTTATCCAATCCTTTCAAAGGTCAAGGTACTTTTCCTTCTTTTCGCTTTCTTTCAATTTTATACTGAGGTCAGCAGGGACAGCAACGTCTGCAATTCTGCTAGTTCTCTTTTTTTTTTTTTTTTTTTTTTTTGATTATTATAAGGTTTGGTCGTCTGGCCGAGATTACGTGATCCGTTTGTATCTCAAAATTCCGGAGGAGTTAGTGAGTCTCATTCTCCAAGACAAATGCTAGATTGTGCATATACCATTTGTTCGCATTCTCAAACTTCAGTTTCTTGCACAGTTCTCAATGGATCACCTTGCCTAGCCATTTGTGTCTAATCTTTAACTCTTTCTATTCTAATTTGCTGCATTCGCTTCTGTGAATGATCGTTTCGTCTGTCACCACATAATCTACAGCAGCTGTTTTATTGCTTCTTATCTATTCTTGCTTTGATATGATTAGATCTTATGATGTTGTTTTGTGCTGCCATTAGAAAAGTTTCGTGCTCTCCCTTAAGGCTTCCCTTTCTTAGCCACGTTCATGTTTTCTCGATTGAGATATTACTTGTTAGTCGTTTAAAACGTCCATAGGGTTGTTTTTTCTTCCCATTTTAGTTTTTTTGATCATTTCCGTTCTATTGATCCCTAATATTATTATTAGTAGTAGTCGTAGTATAGTAGTTACTGTAAAGTTTCAGTGACACTAAGTCTGCACAGATCTCTTGGGACCTTCTAAATATTTTAGCCCGGATGCCACTATACCACGGATATCAAGTTCCTCCCCTCTTTTTTCCAGGCTCTTTTGGATTGTTCCAAGAGATCTAATTATGATGATTCCACGATCATCTTGATATTCCATCGCTTTTTTGTTCTCTTTCAATTGCAGGTCATTTAATTACTTTTTCCTTTGTTTTCACTCTGTTTTATGTTCCAGTAAAAGAAGATATAGTCAAATGATACTTAAATTAATCCTGATGGTAGCTTTTAGCCGTTGGTGTCAGTTATTAACAACTTAGTAGATACGATTAAGAATCCAGATAACTAATCAAATTAACACTTCAAATAATGTTTCTATTGTTTTAATCCTGAGAGCGGACTTCAAGGAGTATACTGGGTAAATATATAATTTTTCTGAATTACTTGTGTATGTATTAAAAAACGTACGAGATATGACAAAATATGCCTTTGGGACTATCTGGACACGCCTTTCATGGTAATACTTTGCTGTTTTCAAGCTGATGATACATAAATATATGCAGCATCAAGCATATGCTTTCTTCTTTTAGATATCTTGCTCTGTTTTACTCCCGGTTTGTTGTAGATACTGATCTTTCTTCCACTTGATATGTGTCGGCATCGCTCGGCTTTCCTCCTGATCTGTATTTCTCAACGTCATGCACACATCGCAAAGAAGTGAATGTGAGACCAATATAGTATTTAAGGGAAAACAATTTAATTCTTTTTAGTGAATCTGTGTGAATTAATGTTTTTCTAAGGGCATATCAAGCTCCTTCCAGAAGAACAGTAGTAGTAATATTTAACCCTTAGCTTGGAGGATAAGGGGGTTTATAACTTTCCCTTGGTTAATTGTCCGAAAGTGAATGTAATTCCTTGACTGGAGTTCGAACTCGCTTGCTACGATTCTGAAGTCCAGCATTTTAACTATTACACCATAAGTACAGCCTCCGTGGATTAGTGTGTGTTCGAATTCATAAATATGATTCATACATATCAAAATATTTATATGTATGTATGTACTTGAGTAATTACGTATCAAATGTATATATTGTAAATAAAGCAATGTCTGTCTGTATCTCGTATTCTGCGAAAGCGAGTTTGACCATGTTATTGGCATTTTAAGCTTTCTACACATAAATGGATAACTTTTGTGAATAATTAGATTTATATGTAAGAGGGGGCATCAGGATTTTAAAGGTGATTTCGTTGGAGCATGGAGGAAATGATAGGGAACCATTGCTCTAAATATTTTTATATCTTTTTTTTTTTCTTTAGATGTTTGTGTATCAGTCTCTTTCTTCAACGTGTTCGTACATTTGTTCTTTTTTTCTGTTGGTATTTGTTGACATTGCATGTTAGTATAAATGAAATATTTATATGCTTGTTTCCTCACTTCTACCAGTGGTATCAGAGACTCTACCAATTTAGTTTTTTATAAAAAAGCAGGATCATGTTTATCATTTCCTATCTCTTAATCCTAGAAATCCGAAAATCTCTGTCTTTAAAAACTCTTGAGGAACCAAAATCACGAACAACATTATCACAGATTAAGAACTCTCAAAAGCGTATGCAGACAGAGCATTAAGCATTTGCACTTAATTAAAAGTAATATTTAATGCATTCATAATCCGACTTAATAGTCCAAGCTGTCTACGTTGTAGAGCTAACAGCATTACATTTGTTTGTTAGAAAGCTCTTTTCGCTTTTTTCTTACATTTACTTGAAGAGGTTCTAATCATCTGCAGTCTGCAATATAAAGCTGAGGTTTCATGCATATTTGTTTACTCTTTTACAGTAATGATATTAGAATTGCCTTCTTCACTTGCAAATAACGAAACAAGTGGGTTTTTAAAAAGAAAAATGGATAAGTGTTTTAATATTAGATCTTTCAATAATTAAATCATTTATGGCTGGCAAAAGTTTGCTATGGTTGGTTACTAACTTTTTTCCCGACATGTGATTCTTTTAGGTATTATTTAATCCATGTGTTTTTTTTTCTCTTTTTTGGCAAGAAATCATTATTTTTCTTCAATAATATTATCAATCGTTTTCAAAGAATTATATCTTCAAGTAACGATTTTTAATTCATTTGGTGTAGTTTCTTTATCAAATAACTTACCGATTTTCGTTCGTTTCTTAATGCAAAACCTATCCTTTTAGCAGAACAAAATGATACTATTTAAACTATAACTGGGTTATAACGAGGTTCATATATTTCCCAGGAGGATTAGACCAAAAGTGAACATAATAGCACGAATGAATTTAGAACTCGCTTATTTTGAGGCAACAGTCCAGCACTTTAACTATTTCGCAAAGGGTCTACCTCTTTAAATCAAATAGTTAGTCATTTTCTGACACTCTAAATAAAAGAGAAAATCGGAATGAAGGATTGATTATTACGACATATCATTCGGTCTTGTGTCACTTTATTATTCAAGGTTAAGGAATTTCGTTCTTTTTACGTTAAAATTTATTTTTTGCGTGGTTGGTTAAGATTTTCTTTGTATACGATCCTATCGAATGGAAATTAATTTTAATCATCTTTTTTACCCATAGTTGAATGTCGTGTATTTCAACTCTAGGTCATAGTGGATCTGGGAGTAACAGCAATTAGGAGTACTCTAAATTCCCAAGATTCCCTGGTATTGATTAGAAGTTAAGTGAACAACATTCTTAACAAAAGTGACTCATTTAACAAGGTATATCACCAAATAAAAAGGGATTGGACAAAATAGATGACAATGTTTTGCGGCTAACTTTTTAACCAAAAGAATACGTCTGGTGGTGTAATAGTTATCAAGCTATACTAACAAACCTTACTGAGTGAGTTCGATTCTCATTGGGTGTCCCATTCATATGACCTTGAACAGCATCTAAGCAAAGTGCTTGTTAAATTACTACTTTCTAACCAAAATATATGCCGTGACGTTCACTGAATCCAAGAGACATCAATGAAATTATAATTAATAATTACTGAGTGTTAAGCAAGGACGTATCAAGTAGATGCTTAAAATACTTTGAAATGTTTTTAAAGGATGGAAATGATTGAAATAGAAGACTAAAAAAACAAATTGCAACATGGATTGTTATCCTTCAGATCTTTATACATTTGCTAGTTATGCAACGCTGTAAACAATTAGCATTTTCGAAAACTCTCAAAAGGACAGATTATCAAATATAGCGTCTAATCTCTCTTGCCAAGAAAAGTAAAGTATAATTTTAAAAAGTACTCTCTTGCTTAATAATTAATGTGTTTCGTTTCTTCTTCGTTCGAGCTTAAACGACAAACAAACTTTAAAATTCCAATATCTACTATCTTACCTCTGACTCATATTTCAAGAACCCTGAGTTTATTATGCATATTTTAGTAGTACTGTCAGTAATTGAGTGTAATACAAATGTAATTTGGTGCAAGGGCATCCACATGAATATTTATGCTTATCAGCGTAGCCTTAATATACACATATGCATACTGGCTTCTTTAGTCGTAGTTAGGAAACTAGTCTTGAAGAAAAATCTGACCTTGTGTCTCATTTTAAAATCAGTTTTAAATTAGTAAGATGGTACCTGAAAGATTACCACTATATAACTTTTAACTTTGTGGTCCACAAAGCAATGCTTAATAATTAGTTATATATTTACGATGGGAAGCTGCGCTTTGCCAAACGGATATCGTAGTTGGAAATGGAATCTGCAACCCGAATTCGAAACCTAGACTATGATGCTTACGTTTCCCTTCGATTTCAGACCATTGGGAAATGCACTAACTCTTCTGTTCTCCCTGTCAGAAACGATAAGTTGTAGGGCAGACTGGCTTCTTTAGTCGTAGTTAGGAAACTAGTCTAGAAGAAAAATCTGACATTGTGTCTCATTTTGAACATGAGAGAGGAATTGGTGAATTCATATATAAATGAATATATTGTTTGTTCGTATTTGTACTCAACTAATTTCGTATCAGCTAGGTATTTCTATCCGAAGAATTGTTTAAGAAATTACAGATGGATAACCTCTGATTAGGGTTAGATGTGACTTCATCGGCGCAGTTGCCTCAGGAACTCATCTAATTGCTGCAGCAACTAATTTATTTGACACTTATTTGTAGTCGATATTCTATATATTGTACAAGTTCTAGAATTCCCTGGCTGAATTTCAAAGCTAGAAACACAATGGTATTTGTGTTATTGACGCAAAATATTTCTATATCCTTCATCCACATATTAAGAGTTGTACCATAATTAAGTAAAGTTAGTCAGGAACGTAGCCAGAGTATTTAACGCCCAAGGCCAGCTCTACAACACATGCATTAGACAATTTATTTTGATAACGTAATCATACAAGATTGCCTGAGAATATTTATTTTACGGCAATATGGTCACAGGTACATACTAACCACTCCTTTTGTAAGAATTTATCCCCTTGAGCGAATTTAATGACCTCGTCCATCACCCTATTCGCATCACCCTATTCGGCCATGATGTTAAAAAATAGTATTACGGATTCTTACAGATAGTCTTCATAACGAAGTAGCATTTGAAGAAATTTTAAATCGTTTACAAAAAAAAAAAAAACATAAACAAAAAACAAACACACACACACACACACACACACACACACACAAAACACATGCTGACACATTAGTCCGACGAGGACAGACCTCAATTTGATCATTTTTTAAATGTTAACAGCATTCCATAAGAACCATTTTACATAGGAAATAAAAAATGACATCTTGACTGAGCAACAAAAAGTAACTGTATTGTACCAAAAAAAAAAAAAAAATTGAAAAAACTGGTGTTTTCTCAAAGCGGCCAAGAAGCTTTAGAAATTATCTTCTTTCAGTCAAGAGAAAAACAAAACGCAACATCAATATAAAAAAAAAACAAGCAAATTTGCATGATTATTTACGAGTCAAGCTTTCGTGATTTAAATGACTGCCAATTTGACCCCTACTCTTGTAAGAAAACAAGATCCCTAAACGATTCTGGCTCAAAACTAAAGATCTTTGCCCCTTGCTGAATTTATCATTGCAATAAAAGGGTTGCGGTCATCAATAAGCACTGATTCCTATGGTGAAATATTTCGAAAAAAAAGTAAAAAATAAGATAAATGGTATATTTTGGCACGGAAACTGGAAGAAAGAAAAAAATCTCGTATTTTATATAAGCATTGCAAAACAAATAAAAACGTTAAACGAGTAAGTGGATACCCTTTAGTTTTAATATTATCAGTGAGTTGTCGATATCAAGAGATAAAAACTGAAGTCAATCTTCATTAAAAACATGAATATGATGATGTGGATTTATTTTGTCGTGTAATATAAATATTCAAACTTGTTCAAAAAGAAAAAAGTCAAAAAGGAAACAAATTAAAACGTTTCTTCTAACAATGGTGTAAGGTGGAAATCAATTAAGAATAATTAAAAAGTAATATGAAAGCAATATTCCTATTTTTCTAACCACTATATATATATATATATATATATATATATATATACGCATTAACTTTAAAATACATCAATGTATACTCATTACATTTTTACACTCAACTGAGCTACTTGATGCTAAGGAAAATAAATATGTGTTTGGGCGTTCGTGGTGAAACAGACATCGTCTAAGGAATGGATGTGGCGATACGGGTTCAAACCCTGGATATGACTGTTTGCATTTCAAACACTGCTAATACCCTTTCGGAAAATTATGAATTTGATTATTTTTCAATCAGCTATGAGTAAATAGAAGTGCAGACTGGTCTCTTCAACTTTGGTATGCCATAAATCTAAGAATGAAACTCTGAAATCAAACTTGTTAAAAACCGCTTAGAATTGATCTTATATCGCATTTTTCTCGTGTGTATGGGTAAGGAAATGATATATATAAACACACACACATACACATACGGGTGTCCACATACTCATATACTGCTAAAACAGACGAATCCAAGTAAGTATATAGAAACCTCTTGGATTTTCTAACCCCCTCAGATACTCTGAATATCTATCTATATATACATACACAGTATTAACCAAAAAATCACCTGTCCATTCTGGCCTTGAGACAGGGAAAGGAAAGATTATCATTACCAAATGGACCACCACAGACAATTAACTCCCATCGGACACCTGCAAACAGTTAACCTAAAATTAAACAGAAAATAACCCTTCTCCAAACTACTATACTGAAAATAACTGAAAATATTCCTATAAAACTGAGAGATAACCTACTATTTTATCGTTTGAAGAGTGTTTTCAGATGCCTGAATTTCGTGTAGTGTATATACGTGAGTGAAAGTGTCTAGGATTATCTTAGTGGAATATGCCAAAAACATCAACTTATATATATATGTTTGTCATACTGATAGCAGGGATTCCTTTGACTATTTGGCTAATTATCATCGTCGTCCATCGCTCTTGACAGATCTTTCTGACGGACTCAAGTATCCGATCAGAGCTGAAGAATTTAGGTCATTACTGGTCTGCAAACACCGGTATGTCCATATATGGGAGCACACATGAGAACTTTAATGTTAAGTTTTATCTCTGCTTCTCAATCAAGGCCAAGCATCTGTTTTACTTGGATGGTTTATGATATATGAGAGAAGAGGGCGTACAAATGCTGTTTTGTAGGCCACTAGTTTCAGGATTTGTTCAAAGAACTCGCTGCATTCTTGTGTAGTTCTCATTTATTCTTTTCTCAAAGCACTTGGTTAAAGTCTAAGTAGTGTATCCATACTGTTGTACTTGAACAATTCACATTTTATTTTATCAGTTGGTTGGTTGTTTTACGGCATTTCAACTCATTAGGTCATTTAATGCCCTATTCAGTTGTTTTTTTTCATCATACAACGTGTGAAAGCACGTGCATTACCCTAACCTCATCAGCCGCCAACCAGGGTGATAACACAGTTTCGGTAGCTCAAGGCGGTACTGCCACTCCTGGAGCTACCAAACAGCGGACAGGGTATTTAAAAAATATATATCTATATACACAAGATCAACTAAAAGCAGACATTACATTGGACGTTCGTTCATCTTCATTTTGGTGCAGTTTGTGATTTAAAAAGGCGTTGACTTACGGCCGTTGATGCCATAGCAACCGTTTCTTGATTTTGCGTAATCACCCGAGAAAGGTGGTTCCGTGTGTATATCATTCATGTGGAAATCCTTCCTATATCCGTTATCTATTCAGTTTAATATAAGTATAGATTGCGTTTTCAAACAGTTGAAAGTCAAAACAGTTCTATTTCGAACAATTTAGTTTAGAATAAGTTAACAATTTAGTTTTATTTAAAAACAGTTCTATTTCAAATAGTTCAGCTTAGCATAAGAACAGTTTAGTTCGATTTCACCCATAGATAGGACCCTATCAGGTGCTACCACGTCGAGTCATAGTGAAAATGGGAGCGATGGCAATTAAGAGATACTCCACATTACCAAAACTTCCAGCATTACTGGAACCTCACAATCATATTGTTTCGTGTCATATCCAGGACACAAGTTCCAGGGGTCTTATTCCTCTGCAGAGAAGCAGTCGGTGTATTCTACAGCCCCAGCCGACTGGGCAATTATTTTATCAGAGATTACATTTCCAGATGGATATTCATCTGTCTATAGCAGTCTATGCTTTTCCTATGCATAAGTTGACATTACGTTCGGTAGATGAGATATTACTTCTGGAGTAAATGAAACGGTCTAGTAATTTTAGCGGCTTGTTATTTTATGTGAAGATGGTTGTATTTTGTTTAAAACACGGATTTTATTTAATCTGATTTAGAAATATTTGTTAATACTGTTTCAGACGACGCAGAAAAGAAATTGAGGCTGATGTATTTGTGAGAAAACCCTAGATTACCTTCCAACTTTGCGTCGGTGATAACTTCTGCAGGATATCGTCGGGTACTAGTTTATTTTATTTTATTTTATTTATACATATAAGTAAAAAGACATTTTCTTTCATTATATCTATTGACGTAAGTATAAATTAATTAGTGCAGATTATAAATGGGTATGGTGGTTAAGTATTTTTTGGCTGGACACCAGAGAAAATGTAAAACAAATCAGTGTCACCTCAGGTGAGCTAAACATTACTTTCGTGTTTCTCTTGCGTATCATTATGGCGGTAAATGTTTATTCGGGATGTCCATATGCTAGAAACATTCCCTCTGTCTTTCATTTGAGTATTGGATAAAATGTCTTTGTAAAATATTTAGACTATCGAGTTATTTTGAGATTTTCGCGCATTCTCTTTGGATGGTTCGGGTAATAGTAAGGACCTGAGCTGTTGAGCGATTTATCTGAAAACCTTCTGGCTTTTCCTAAGATCATTGAACTGGTGGAATGCAAATAAGAAACTGGGGTTTATATATCTTAACGGTTATAGCAGTAAGTGGTATACCTTAGTTGTTCTTCGTGATTAAGACGTCCACTTTCTTGAAGAAGGGGAGATAGTATCCTTTTCATGTTTTCATGTTGAGTTTTATTTAAAAACTGCATAGCGTATTTGAAGAATTATATCGATAATTTTCCTTATCAACCGTAATTCAGAAGACACACACACACACACACATATATATATATATACAGTCATCCACAGACAGACTGTTTCGTTCTATCAGAACTCTTCAGTGTGGCTAGACACACAGGACGCTCGAAGCCAGGTTCGAAACCTGTCCAACTTTACGTTAGACTAAGTTTCAGACCACTCGGCCACCAAACGGACAACGTTGGTTAAGGGAATTTTAAGGTATTTTTATTTTTAGAAACAGCAGCAGCAGCAGCTTTTGTTTAAATCTTTTTTTTATTTATTATACCCTATCGACTACCAGAGTGCTCAATTCTTTCGAAGAGCTTTGCATTATGCTAGCGGCGGCCGACAATTCCTTCGCCAGAGAGCTCAACCCCCATGGGGGAGCATATATTGTCCTCCACAGACAGACAGTTTCGTTCTATCAGAACTCTTCAGTGTGGCTAGACACGCAGGACGCTCGAAGCTGGGATCGAAACCCGTCCAACTTTGTGTTAGACTAAGTTTCAGACCACTCGGCCACTAAGCGGACCACGTTGTAATAAAAGGGAATTTTAAGATATTTTTATTTTTAGAAACAGCAGCTGCCTTTGTTTACATTTTCTTTTATTTATTATACCCTATCGGCTAACAGAGTGCTCAATTCTTTCGAAGAGCTTTGCATTACGCTAGCGGTGGCCGACGCTTCTTTCGCCAGAGAGGTCAACCCCCATGGGGGGAGCATATATATATATATATATATATATATATATATATATATATATATATATATATAAGAGATGAGTAAATTGGTAATTTTCAATTCACAGTTATTTCTAAAAATTAAAATAACCATTCAGTAACCGTCCGAAAATTCGGTGCTTAGCTTTTTTATAATGTAGATCTTGTTTCGGCAATAAATTCATTCATTCGCTGAGGATTTGCGATATCAAAGAGAATCATGGCAATCTCATTTCACAAAATTTCTCTTTTCATATCATTTAGTCGGATTTATTTTCAGATGTTGCTATTTTTCCAATCATTTCACACACACACACACACACACTCACATATATATATATATATATATATATATATATATATATATATATATATATATATATATATATATATATATATATTCGTCCACAGACTTTCGTTGTATCATAGCTCATTAGGGTGGCTAGACACGTGGCATGCTTCGAGCTGGGATCGAAACCCTCCTGAATTAACGGCAGTTGGATATCTTACCACAGACTATCGGCAACCTCAGCGTAAGCGAAGGAATTATATGTCGATATATTATTTTCCTTTATTTGCATACACGCTTTACGACAACCGGAGTGCTCAGTTCATTAAAAGAAGTTTGCGTTACGCATGTGACAACAAGAAATTCCTCGCGAGAATGCTCACCCTCCTCGGTAGGGAGTATATATATATATATATATATATATATATATATATATATATATATATATATATAAACTGATATTTAACACTAAATGCAAAAACAGGTACCTGAAACTAAGAGCCGTGTGTGATTCTATCCCTTTTTATTCTATATTTCAAATATCATTATATTGGTCTGCATTTTTTTTGCACAAGTTATATATCTACCTATGTAAAATGTTTTTTTTTTACGCTTTAATTATATATATATATATATGTGTGTGTGTGTGTGTGCGCTCACGCGCGTGTGTGTGTGTGTATGTGTGCACGCGCGAAAATTTGTTGTCAGTCAGTTGGCGATATTGTATGTCATGTAAAAGTAATAATTTCCTGATAATTTAATAAAGTTCATCAGCCATTTAATGTCACATGATCTGCCGGAGATTTTAATTATAATTAAGTGTAATTAAATTCATTATGATATATTGCTCTAAAAATTCCGACTCACCAACTCTGTGTCACATCCCCACAAATTTTTCTGCTTTAATGGCGTCTCTGTGTCTGTTCATTGCATTATTTTTTTCTTTCTGCCTCGTTGATTAGGGCGCTTAAACAAATCTCGAATTCACATTAATATCGGAGATATTTGTTGGAATGTCCTGGCGTGGTGTTTTATCAAAACACTTTTTATAGCACAAGAAGACAGCTAAATCTTTACTCAAATGTGTATATTTAGATTCAAATGTGTAGCATCGATTCGATAGGAGTAAGCGATTGGTTAAATTGAAGATGTTGATTGGATGAAGAGAAAATGATAAATTTACGTTCAAATACACAGACGTAACAATCATTTCTGCAGTCAATCAAATTAATCTAAATATCTTAACTGTTAATCAATATTTAAACACGTAATTCGTGTTATAAAAACTGTTTTATTATCTGTACGTGAAAGCAGGTTATTTGGTTATTAATTCCGATTTTTGCTCCCAACTGATGGCCGTAGATTAAAAGTCAAAATATCTCGTATAAATAAGAATTTAAAAAGTAGTTAATATTATTATGAAAGAAACATGGGTAAAACAAGTAATAATGGTTAACAATACTTCAACAAATAAAATTAAATCCTGTGATGAAATATCATCGGTGACTATCACCATAAAAAATGGAAAATATTATCATCCTGAATACGAGGATCTTTAAATTAGTTTCCTGACTTTTTTCGTATGTACTCTTTTATTGATAGTACACATATGAAACTCTAGTCATCTTCGAAGTACTCTCCTCCGGTTGCAGTGCACTTGTACCGTTCCAACAACTTCTGGAAGGACCCATGGAAGTCTTCTTGCGTGTGCGTGTCAATGACCTTAGTCACAGCCTCTTTCATCTCTTCAATTATCTCATAACGATAGACTCAGAGTTTAGGGACTAACTAAAAGTCACAGGGAACAAAGTCTGGACTATAGGGCGGCTAAGCAACTGTCTCGATGCCCATCTTGGTCAAATAGTCTGTGACATAGATGGAGTTGTGTGGACTGGTGCATTGTCCTAGTGGAAATGCCACTGACCCGATTTCAAGAGTGCTGGCCTCTTCCGGCGGAATCTCTTCCTGAACTCCCTTAAAACCTTAACATAGTAACTCTAACCCTAACCCTAAGCCCTTTGGCCAATCAACTCTGGTGTATTGACATCCTTACTCCTTCCACACCTCCCATCATCCCTCACAGACTCCCTGCCTTGCTTGAATCTCTTATGCCACACAAAAACTAATGCTCGATTCATGCAAGATGATCGAAAAACTGTCTGAAGCAATCCATATGTTTCTGTGGCATTTTTTCAAAGTTTAAAACATAATTTTATTGCATATCGTTCTTCTAAAGTGTCCTCACATTCAGATTGCATTTATTGCATATCGTCCTTCCTGATGTCCAGACTGCATTTTTGCCATCTATATATATATATATATATATATATATATATGAAGGGGAGATCACGTTGGCGAAAAACTGATAGCCATTAATGTGTCTATGTAACCTTAAATTCGATGAAAATTCAGTATCTTATTGCTATACATCTTATGAGATGACTGACCATTTTTTTTATCTCAGGTTTAAAGGAACCGCTACGGAAAGAACTGGAATGCACCCTACTAAAGCGTGATTGTCACAGCTATTGAGTTTCAAAAATGCAATCTGCATGTGAGGACATTTTAGAAGAACAATATGCAATAAAATCTGTTTTAAACTTGGAAAAAATGCCACAGAAACGTATGAAATGCTTTAAACTGCTTTTCGACCATCTTGCATGAATTGAGCATCAGTTTTTGAGTGGCATAAGAGATTCAAGCAAGGCAGGGAGTCTATGAGGGATGATGAGAGGTGTGGGAGGAGTAAAGAAGTCAATACAGCAGAGTTGATTGGCCAAAGGGTTAGGGTTAGGGTTACTATGTTGAGGTTTTACGAGAGTTCGGGAAGAGATTCCGTCGGGAGAGGCCAACACTCCTCAAATCAGGTCAGTGGCATTTCCACTAGGACAATGCACGAGTCCACAACTCCATACTTGTCACAGACATTTTGACCAAGATGGGCATCAAGATAGTTCTTCACCCTCCCTATAGTCCTGACCTTGCTCCCTGTGACTTTTGGTCATTCCATAAGCTCAAAGTCTGTCGTTATGAGACAATTGAGTAGATGACGAAGGTCATTGGCACGCTCAAACAAAAGGACTTCCATGGGTCCTTCCAGAAGTTGTTGGAACCATAGAACATGTGAATTGCAGCTGGAGGAGATTACTTCGAAGGGGACTAGAGTTTCCTGTGTGGACTATCAATAAAAGAACCCATACCAAAAAAAGTCTGGAAACTTATTTAATGATTATCGTAAAGTCCGCACAGAGCTGATTATTTTAAGTTGTGTTGCTTGGTCAACACTGTAGGAATCCATTTATGAGTGCATTCGTGCTTATCCAGCAGTGCTTAGTATAGTTTTTTCTTTTTCCTTCAATGGTTTATAAGATGGAAAATAGAGATATAGCAACAGTTTTGTGCGATGGTGCTTCGAGGATTTGTTCAGAACATCTCCCAGCATTCTTTCGTATTTCCTATCTTGCTTTTTCTTCAAGCGTTTAGTTGATATGTCGTTGGTACATTGAGTAGTACTGACATAGCTACCCTTATCGAAGATTTTCTGTTTTAATTCATCACATTTCTATATGACAGATTATATGTCAATAGCAGTCCGTGCATTTCTAATACGTATATTGACATTGCTACCTTTTGATGATATACTGTTATCGATATAGAGTACTGAATGCACTGTTTTCAGAGAGTAGCTATTTAATGCGGATATGGTGTATATGCAAGAAACACCGTATTATTTGCGTAGTCTGCATCCATATTATTTACTGCGAGGCATTATTTGCTTCTGGCCTTTTTTTAGTGTGTAACCATTTCCTTTCTTTAGATCTATTTATGTTCTAAGCTCGTAATCTAGCAGATCATAAATAGAAAGAGTGGTAACCCCTCTTCTTGATAAATTCCATCGACAATGTCAAAGAAAACGGGGTCTTCATTGGGTTAACTATTACTTTGGTGTTTTTTGTAGCGAATCATTATAGCGGTAACATTTTATTTAGGGAAATCATATGCTGGAAGTGTTTTCCCCACCCTCCCTTAGAGAAAAGAGTCAAATGCCACACGCATTGAAATATATATATATATATAAATATATATAAAGCGGGTGATGAGAAAGAATAGTTTGAAAAATAAATCTGTAACATAGATCTAATTTTTTGCTATTTGTTGTTTGAACTTTCGGATCAGTATTCACGACTGAATTAAGAAGATTAGCAAGGAAATATATTGTATTTAGAAATAAATATTCATTGTGTAAATCAAATATTTTTATCTTGAAAACTCTGTGTCAGATGTTCCAACAAACAGACAAATACACTCCTGTATATCGCCTTTTATATTGCGTCTTTTACATATATACCAGCACATACTTGCAAAATATAGGTGTACATAGAATGTTGAATATCAATGCCTATCCACTAAAGCAATCTTTATGAATATTATTGAACAAGGGTAAAGTTGAACAACTTATCAAAACGTTGAAAAGTTATGACATTTTCTAAGCACCTTTAATTCCCGCTGTTTCCCGGAAGATTTTGGGAGCGAGCCATCCCTTCTCTTCGGGGTCCTGTTCGGAGATAGACACGTCAACTTGATTGTTTTATATCAATACGCGGTTTATAAAAGACGTCCAACCCAACAATGATTTATTACTAGTCGACTCCAACCCCATCCCAAAACCCGGCAAGTTCAAGTTGACTAGAAAGCCGAAAATTACCAGACAGGACTCCAAAGTGATTTTCATCCGATCTAGAACAAATTTATGTAATCATTGTTTTACCCAGCAACAAAAATTGTTTGTAAGAGTGCTAGAAATTCAGCTCACATAAGTTATCGACTGATTGCGATTTCCATTTGAAAAAATTGCTTAACCTCATCTGAAAAATGGTGTATATCGTACAGTTTATATCATCCTTTCCTCATATAAACAAAATATTCCACATGACTATTTTGTCATGGGATATTCCACTATAACCCCAACATAAAAACAATACTACCCTTGGAAAAGGTATGAACCCCCTTATTCTCCCAGTTAAAGGTTGAATAGTAACGACGACTGTTCTTCCAGAAGTATGGATTTGGCATTAAATAACCCAAGAAAGTTGAAATGTCATTAAACAAAAAACTAACATAAAACTAAAAATGATACACCTTTATTGTTCTTGTTTTTCAGTTTAAACGGTAGTGCAATCTGTTGTCTGTAATTTGACCGAGGGAAATTTTCCTTATTATAGAAGACTGTTACATCGTAGTCAGTGATATCGTACTCCAGTTACACGATCAAGTTCATTTTCGGACTAATAAAATAAAGTTGAGACTGTAGTCGAGTGCGACCCCAAGGCTCCCTTTTCTATAGTAACTACAACGAGGAATAGGGAAGGGCGCTACTACTTTCCCTGGATGGCTCCACTTTACCCTTGATTCTTACGTTATAATGCCGTGTTAAGTATCACGTACCATTTTTTAAGTCTTTGGTATGACTCGACCGGGGATTGAACCCCGGTCTCCCGGACCATTTGTGAACACTCTATCCACTAGACCAGTGAGTCAGCACCGGACATTGGCATGATGGTTAGAGTGTTACCCAATGGCCCAGGAGACCTGGGTTAAATCCCAGGTCGTGTCATACCAAAGACTCAAAAAATGGTACTTGGTGCCGCCTTGCTTAACACTCAGTATTATAAGGTAAGGATCAAGGGTAAAGTAGAGCAATCCAAGGAACGGAGTAGCGCCCTCCCCTACACCTCGGTGTGGTAGTTATTGAAAAGGGAGCTTTCGGGTGACCCTAGATCAACTTTATTTCTAACTACTACTCTTCACGACAGTTTTCCTTCAAGGATGGTTTTGGTATTAAATAAACTTCGAAAGTTGATATGCTATTTAAACAAAGACACCAACCAAAACAAAACCAAACTTACGGTTATCATCATAGTAATGGGCACCGGAACTCGAATTGAAATCCAACCTTTCGGCAGGGTTTGGAATACACTGACTTCATACGCTGGAGTAGGGTAATTTTTGATAGCATATAAATCTGGGGGTGGGGTCGTGGTGCTGTGGCTAACAAGTTGAACTGCATCATTGTAGTAAGTGCGTTTGAACTTGAGTTATGCCATTACATTCCCTTTTGGATAAATATCCTTGGGAAAGGTATAAATTCCCGTATCTCCTATCTATAGGTTATATAGTAGCACCACTGTTCTTCTACCAGGTTATAATTTGGCATTGAATAACCCACGAAAGTCGATGTCATTAAGCAAAAACCAAACAAACGTTCTAACAACACAATTAAAATAGTTCCCTGAAGCTAAATTGTTGTACAAATGATTATTATTAGTTTCATGAAATCATCTGTGAACAAACAAATGATTATCATCAAATAGAAATAATTATTTAGAACCATTGAATCGTGTAAAATGTGCGTTTTTGATTGGAATACTTGAAACCATTCAACTATGTGTAAATTAATTTATTAGATAGGAATACTTGACATCATATATCTGTGTGCGAAAAATCCCTTGAAAACAACTGCACAGAAATGTTAATATAAAGTACAATAATGCGATTCCATTATTTAAGGATATTAGATAATCCATGACATGTTGACATGGCGAAAAATCAATCAAGTAATCAAGTTAAAATCCTAAACGAGACTCATTGCATTTCACTTTACACTTGCACCGTTCGAAAAGGGGAACACCGACTTTTTTTTCTCGGCAGTTATAAATAATCACCTGGACAAACTGGGGTCATTTGGCTTGGTAATCTAACCAGTAAAAAAGAAGAAATAATCTGAAGTCAAACCAACTGTACTCTGCTTAAAAATCGTACTGTGGAGCAGAAGTTGTGAATATCCACACTTTGGTACATATTCAAGGATACAAAGTAATCAAAGTAATCTCAGTGAGTATTGAACAGTACCTCATACGGTTCATAAATAAGCAGTATGTCATTACTACACTTGTTTTATATAAGAGTTTTCCTTCACTAACGTCTTTTGTTGCACTAGATATTTGAAAATACGGATTATATGCCAGAATATATATTCAAGTGTACTTTCTGATCCTACGGTATTTGTGTGAGATTAGCTCTAGTAATCTAAACCAGACTATGAACCTCCCAGATTCGGTGCTCAAACTTGGAAAACCTTCTAAAAAGCATTTATATTCACTATGGAATTGCATGTGACACCAAAGTAGACATATCGGCCGAGTTGTGATAAAAACCAAACAGCACTCCCGCCAGAAATTGTCCTCCGTCGAGAATTTAGCCCAAATATATTAATGAATAAAGACTACATTAAAAAGGGGATAAAAGTGAAATATGTACTAGAAAGAAAAAAAAATACACGGCTTGAGAAGTTGATTGATGTATTGATGTATTTTTGGTCATACCAGCCCATTTGGGGTTATTTTGGCATAGATGTGAGGAAAACACATTGATTGTATATTTATATTTATATTTTTTCTATTGTTTTTTCAGAGTTTTTGCACACGGTTATATATGAAGTAGTTTACCAAATACAAATAAATTACACATGTTCTTTCAAGTTTAAGAATTTCTATCAATGCTAAAAATTATAGGGTTTTAACTTGCTAATTTTATCTTATAAAATTAATTTGTTTATACACAGTTATATGGTTTATAGCAACAGACATTTATAGTAAACAATTATAGTCTAAAGTAACTACTTTAAATACAAATAACTTACAGTTATATGTCATCAAGTATTCTTATTATATACGAATAATTTTTAAACAAATCTATTTTATGCAGAGATGGGAACATACCACTCAAAGTCTGAGTAGATCTGAGTGTAAATACAAGGAAATGTTACTCACAACTATGAAATGGTGCCTCAACATTAGATGCAGTTTTGTGTCATACTCAGATACTCCTTTTAAAAAGGTGGTCTTACCGCTCTGCAGGGCATAGAGTCGGCGTATTCAATCTCACCAAGAAGGTTATATAAAGATGTTTGTGCTTGTGTATGATTCTAAATAGACGGGAAGACGTCTGAAAAATATCATCTATGGCACACACTCATACGTCTGTCTGTCTATCTCACACACACACACACACACACACACACACTCTTTCTCTCTCTCTCTCTCTCTCTATATATATATATATATATATATATATATGTATATAATTCTACTTCACGCAACAGAAAGAAGGCTGTCTTCGTAGTGTAATGGTTAAAACGCATGACTGCAGAATATTTGTCAGAGTGTTCAAACTCCAGTTACGCAATTAGGTTTAGGATTGTAATAATAAAAAAACATACAGAATCTTGAAAGAAAAAGGAACAAAACAATCAAAAATACCAAGAATTTGCTTTTATTTAATCAAACCTATGTGTGTATGTTAAATAATAATAGAGATTGTTTACGAAGATTGTTATTCATTTTTCTGGCGAGCAAGTAAGGAACCGGAAATGGGAATTAGGTTGTACTAAAATTTTCCGATATAGTCAGATGACTTTCGATAATTCTTGATCATAAGTTTCCCTGTGTTTTATGCAAAATCCAGAAATAATGATGGTATCAAGTAATTACAAAATGTTTATCTTAGCATGTACTGACGACGTCGTGTTAGAATCTTCTCACGGTAGCACATATTTGAGTTATTAAAAAAATGTGGACACTATCTTTATACTTGCCCAGTCAGCTGGGTCGGTAGAATATACTGACTGCACCTCTGAAGAAGAGTAACCCCCACCCAACGAGTTTTCTAGATATGAGACTGAACAATCTGATTGTGAGCTTCCTGGGATGCTGGAGTTTTGGGGAATGTGAAGTACCCCTTCATTGTCATCGCTCACAGGTCCACTCTGTCCCGAACTGGTAGCACCTGATAGGGTCCTATCAATGGGTCGAGTAGAACTAAACTGCGTACTTATGCTAAACTGAATTATTTGAAATAGAACCGTTTTTGACACTGTAACTGTATGACGCTAAGCTGAATTGTTCGAAATCGAACTGTTTTGATATTTAACAGTGAGTAAACAAAGACTATAATTTACTGAACTATATTGTTTGAATTAGAACTGTTTAACTAAACTGAATAGCTTGAAATATAATCTTTTGACAATGAATCTGGGTACTTTTGTTAAACTGAATAGTTTAGAATAGAACTGTTTATTGGTATAAAATGGATTTGACATTAAATAACCTACAAGGTTTGATATGCCATAAAACCAAAACAAACAAACATTTTCATAAGACATCCGAAGTCTGCTTAAAAAGTAATAGACCCGAATTAAAAGGAGATAAGTGGATTTTGTTTTGATTGAATTTGCTATTTTTGGATAGTTAATTGTAATATCGTTCAGGTAAGAACTGAGGAACGAAAGATGAACAGAGAGTAACCAGTAGAA
>CAUZXS010005376.1:42500-50000 GCA_963585895.1 Sepioteuthis lessoniana | reverse complement strand
AATGCGGGAGAGGGTCGGTGATATCCATGCTGATGGTGCGACATGATGATGATGATGATGCTTATGATGATATGCTTTTATTCTTAGACTTTACTTCTACTTAAATGTATGAGTACGACATCCAGTAATGCTGGAGTTTTGGGGAATGCAGAGTGCACCTTAATTGGCATCGCAAGCAGGCGCAATCTGATCCGTAGTCGTAGCACCTGAAAGGCTCTTATTTATGTGTCAAATAGAACTGCTTAACATTCAAACTTAAAGCAAATAAATGACTTATGCTAAATTTTGAATTGTTTGAAATCAAACTGTTTGAGCATTTAACCGTGTGTAAGCCAATGGCTGATGTTTAATTGATTTGTGTGTGATACATAGCAATACTTTGAACTAATTAACTTTGCTGACTCATGTTTGCACGTGCATTGGCTTACACATAGTTAAATGGTCAAACAACACACACACACACACACATATATATATATATATATATATATATATCATTCGCGGTTACCAAAAAAAAAAAAGAAAAAAAGAAAAAAAACCGTCAAGAACAAGAGATAAAAATATCTCGAATCACTGTCCGGGGGAAAAAGAAAAAATGTCATTGGATAAAAAAGAAAGAAAAGGCTAACCCCGTCACACCAGTCGAAAAAAAATCAAGGGATGTGGAGTCAGTTAGTCAAAAGAAAACTAAAACCTGTCGTAAACGCTGCAATGCCACAATTACAAGAGTGCTCAACACGAGTGGAGCCAATTAAAAAATTAACTTGAATTGCGAGTCAGAATTCTCCTACTAAAGTTTCACCTTAACGGCTCCTCGGGGAGTCTCATACTGATATATATATATATATATATATATATATATATATATATATATATATATATATATATATATATAACAGATTCGGCATTAAATATCCTACAATGGTTAATATGTCATAAAACCAAAGCAAACTAAAACTAAAAGGTACAGCAAGTGTCCTCAAGTATATTTTACTCTTCTTAGTATTCTGGCCGATCTAGATAATTATTTACTCTGGCTTTTCTCCAGTAGTCCTCTTATTTCCATGTCCTACACTCTCTTTATAAATCTTTCGGTGACTGTACCAAGAGCACTAATTACTATTGGTATGACTTTCATGTTCCAAATACTTTTTAGTTTTCTAGATAGATCTTGGTAATAATCTCTGTCTTGGTTTTTTGTTTTAATTTAACTCTATGGTCTGCCGGGACAGCAAAGCCTACTATTCGGCAAATTTCCTTTTTTTTCTTGACCCAATATTATTATTAATATTTTTATTTATTCCTTGAGAGTTTTCCACATCAGCGTTAGCTGGTGACCATTCACCGGAGTGTGAGAGACAGCACATCTCCTCAAATCTCCAGGACTCAATATTCTGGCCGATCTCAATAATGCAGTAGTTTGGGTGGTCTCCACTCGTCCTCTTATTTCCATATCCTCCAGTCCCTTTGTTAATCCTTTGGTGGCTGTACCAAGAACACCAATTACAATTGGTTTAACCGTCACTTTCATTTTTCACATTCTTTTCAATTCCCGAGCAATGTTGAGGTATTTATTTTTCTTTTCACTTTCTTTAAATTTTACTTTGTGGTCAAGCAGGATAGCAAAGCGCACAGTTTTGCATTTTTTCCTTTTTTATTTTTTGATTAATATAAGGTCTGGTCACTAAACGAGATTAGGTGGTCCGTTTGTATCCCAAAATCCCAGAGGACTTTGTGCGTCTCATTCTCTAGGACAGATGATGGGTTGTGCATATACCCTTTCTTCGTATGGTCATATTCTAATTTCTTTGTCAATTCCCAATGGATCACTCTGCCCACCCAATCGTGTCTAGTCGCATACTCTTTCTGTGCTAATTTGCTGAATTCGCTTATTATGTGATTGATCGTTTCGTCTATTACCATATAATCTAGATTTGCTGTTTTGTAGCGTCTTATTCATTCTTGCTTTAATATGCTTGGTTCTTATAGCGTTGTTTTGTGTTGCTATTGGGATAAATTCTGTCTCTCTTAAGGTTTCTTTTTCTTAGCCACGTCCACGTTTTTTTCGTGCGAGATGTTGCTAATAAGTCGCTTAAAACGCCCATAGAGTTGTTTTACTTCCCATTTTTGTTTTATTATTATTATTATTATTATTATTGTTGTTGTTGTTGTTGTTGTTGTTGTTGTAGTCTGAATCCTATCTCTGATTCTGTGTACTCATATTTTCTGTGACCAAACAATTCCTTTGAAATCATCAAAAAGGTGTAAATAGAAACCGTCAACCGTTATTGAAAATTTTCTTAAGGTGAATCAAATGAAGATGCAGAAATTAATTCCATAACTGAACTATAAATTTATATAGAAAATACTAAAATAATCTTTTAAAACTACACATAGAGATATTAACCTTTCCTGATAATATGCATTGTAGTTTTATTTCGTCTTCATAGACTTGAATTAATACCTGATTGAAAATTCACTAAAATTCATTAAACTTGAATCGAAATATTCTAAATTTCAGTTCAACAAGTCGTAATTTGGTAGTTTGTACTTTAACTTAACATCTATATAATCTTAATGGCATAGAGGGGTTTTAAACAGACACGTATAAGTCTATAATCACGCCAAATCTGTGTTTTAAAGCTTTTCTTTGATTAACATCAAAATTAAAAGGATAGAGTTACACGTAAAGTATAAAAGAGATAAGAGTTATTTCTCCTAGAAATATCTAAGACCAGCTTATTGAGAGATAAATTTACACGAATGTAGACGCAATAAGCTGAAATATTTTGTGTTTGCAAATATCATCTGTCAACTGACAGTTGTTATGGACATAGGGATATTTTTAAAATGTCAGCATTTCTAAAACAAATCACCTGTGCCGATATATATATATATATATATAGAGAGAGAGAGAGAGATTTACAAACCATCATTATCATCAAGGTATTTTTCGGCATAGGACTGACTGTCACAATTTCCGTTGACACTGTCTATATTATCCCAACATATGTATATATATATATATATATATATATATATATATATATATATATATACATATATATATATATATATATATATATATATATATACGCAATTTTTTTACATTTGGGAATAGTGAAACGAATAGTGAAAATATCATTATATATATATATATATATATATATATATATATATATGCGTGTGTGTGTGTGTGTGTTCGTTTGTGTGTGTGTGTGTGTGTGTGTGTGTGTGTGTGTGTGTGTGTGTGTGTGTGTGTGTGTGTGTGTGTGTGTTTTGATATCAAAAGAAAGCATGTAACAAAAATGGCCGGAGAGAACTGGTTAAATAAGTAGACTGAATATTTCCTAAGTGTCAGCCTGACATGGTACGTTATGATATAAAATTTAACTAGCACCTTTTTTCTTTTAATAACATGAAAAATTCATGCTGCTAAGAGCACAGTCGATTGCTTTATATGACCGTATACTAAAAGTTTGATAGATCTTGTATGTTAAATTATAAATTTTTCATTCTATCGATAGTTAAACCAGTCTGTTTTCGTAATTCATATCTACTCCATGAGTTATTTGAAATAAATGTCTCTTTCTGAAAAGACCCCATTTCTCACTGAAATTTTCAGTATTATTCATAATGTGATGAAACCCTTTCACAGAAAAAGCAAAAAATATTTCCACTTTCTTAAATCATGATATCAAACATCCGTTTTGAAGGCATAAAGTACAATTTAAAAAGAATTCCAACAAAAAAAAAATAACACAATTTTTTTTACAGGGAGAGACCTCGTCTCAGTCAGTCAGTGATTACTTCTCATTTAAAAACGAAACTATTATCCAAATCAGTAGACCTTAAAGGCGTTGGCATAGAAAATGAATCTGCATTCTAAATAATCGATATTAGCTGTACTGGCTAGTTTTCGTATTGTTACTTAAGAAAAACTTTTTATCTCACGAATCAAACAATAGAAAGTATTTGCATGGTTAGTCTCAAATAAACAAATCGCAAGATACATGTTAAAATTAATATTGGTGTAATTTTGCATGTTTTCCTTGTAAGGAAATTTACTGTTCTGTATTCACTGTAGAAAGTTATTTCTCCCTTTGGATAGCTCAAAATAATAGCAATAAAAATCTTCTGTGGTTACATCAACAGCAAACAGAAGGACTACAAAAGTTGTATTTTCTATGATTTTAAAAAATTTACGAAATACCAGTGGTCGTTATAGATTTATCTCGTAAAACCAGAGAAGGATATTGATGTTTCTATTTAGTGCTATGTTCTAATAAGTATTTCATTGTTATAATGGATATTTTGTTGGTTGATTGATTGATATTAATGGCGTTTAAACTCATCAAATGTTGTTTTATACATGGAAATTTGAGATTCGGGTTCAGATTAAAAACATATTTTCCTTTTTTGCGTTGTTGTTTCTTAAGAGCTTATTTTTTGGAGATGTTCCTATCGAACGTAAATGATTTTAAACAGATATAAGCTGGTCAAATAATTGGGAAACAGTTATATTTGACACAGAGATGTGACCCTAAGAGGTACCACTACTCCAGATCAAAGTGAACATGGGATTAATTTGGGTACTCAACACTCCTCACAGCTCCAAATGTGTATCCTCACCGTCAGATTGAGTTTGGTGTCATACATAGGTTATCAATTAATGAAATATTTTGTTCATTAAAATAAGACGTTGAGTGGGAACCATACGATATAAACCAAATTATCAATGAATTCGAAATTTGACGGGGATTACTTTTCTCTCTAAATACAAAAATAACAAAAAACAACAACAAAAGTCCCACAAAAGCCAAAACAAACACAAAAACAAAAAACAAAGCAACAGCTCCAAAAGAAGACTAGCTCACGTGTATTCCTCTGAAAATATATTTAACTTTGATACACCGGTTTTGCATAGTAGTCTATTGATAGATTTACGATTGATTGTGTTTTATAAGAGTTTATTTAATGCAAAAGTTGGTTCATATACATCCAGACTCTTTTGTTATATCACAACATATCAGTATGGCATGACACATAAGACGCGCCAAGCTGGGATTGAAACCCGGTTGAATTTCCGCCAGTCCGATATCTTACTGCAAAGCTATCTTCATCACCAGCGTAAACGGAGGAATTTTTACACATAAAAATTTACATGCTAACGTCTACTCAGTTCATGCGAAAAGCTTTTTAATTGCGTGTAAGTGGTAAATATACAATTTGTAATTTTGTTAACTAAGAGTTTGAAGATAAACTTTTTTTTAATCTAACCTGAGCTAATTTGTTTGAATACATTTAAATGGTTTCAAGTATTGCTATTCAACTCTAATAATTCCATTTATTATCATTCCTTTGTTTGCACGCAGTTAACTGTTTTCAAATATAGTAAATGATAGAATAGTTAATAAATACTCAAAAAATATCAACAGACATTTTGCCTTATTTCTGGATTAAGATTTTATCAAAGTTCATTAAATTTTATACTACAGTGTCGATGTTTATACACATAAAAAAATTGTGAAAGAAGCAATTTTTGGTTATTTATATACATTTTTATATATGGGTAAATGGTCCGAGCAATCTAAAGGATGATGTATATCATATATGAAGTAACCCAAACGTATCAATTCTCTGTCCGATATTACTTCTAAAATGACGAAAAGGAGAGTTATTTCCAGTGACTCTATGCAGCCGTAGAAAACAAAATACATGTAAGAGGAGCTTCTGGACTTCAAATCTAAATGGAAAGTTGAAAAGATGAGCATGGAAAAACATATCGGAAGAAAATGTTCATATTACTTTAACTTTCTCGGAAAGGAAATTTTTTCCGAGCAGAGGATGATGAATTAGAAAAGAGGTCATGTATTAAAATGACCTGTGTCTTTCTTAATCAGAATCACAATGTGTGCTTAAAATACATTTCTTCGCAGCATTTGTAATCATACGTGTATTAATCTTGTGATCTTATCTTTTACATACCCCAAGAATGGAATCAACAGATTGGTAAAACATTCTGATTAACTGAATTATTTCAATCCTATTTACCAACCTCTCCGCTCGGGCAGGATACGACACAAGGTTAATTTTTAAGCATAGTTTAACAGGTTTTAACTCAGAGTTTTCCTTCTCCTAGACTAGTTGCCTCGCCAAGGCTGAAGAACCCAATCTGTCCTACTATTTACCCATAGCTGGGGGAAGAATAATTGGATTCATACTTTTCCCAAGGGTATTAGTGTTATGTGAAATGCAATCATTCTCGTCCAGGATTTGAAGTCGTTTCTCCGTGTCCATTTCCTACGACGATAACCTACCACGAGTACCTACTGAATTATTTTAATGGAATGTAAACCTGCGTAGGTTTATTTCATACCTCAAGGTGAGGGAATTGCGATGTTTTTACGTTCATGTTTACATTCTTTATTTCGTTAAGATATAAAGATGTTGCTTCCACACCTTCCAATTCCATACGAAGAATTTTTAAACATATCTATTTTGAATCGTGTCACCGTGTCCATTTCCTACGACGATAACCATTACACCACGGGTACCTACTGAATTATTTTAATGGAATGTAAACCTGCGTAGGGTTATTTCATACCTCAAGGTGAGGGAATTGCGATGTTTTTACGTTCATGTTTACATTCTTTATTTCGTTAAGACATAAAGATGTTGCTTCCACACCTTCCAATTCCACACGAAGTATTTCTAAACATATCAATTTGACCCGGAGATGTGACCCAATTTGATATTACCACTCCGGATCTGAGTGGACCATTGATTTGGCTTGTTGGTTGAGTTGGGTTTTATGTCAAATAAGCCATTGTAGTTTATTTTATGTCAAATCCTGTTTATAAATATATATTGAATAGATGATTTATTAACACTTATTGTAGATAACATTTTCCCAAAATTCTGACCTCTTTTTTTTTTTGTATACAGTTAAGCGGATTCAAGCATTTCTATCTTACACGAATAATTTATTAACAATTTTTCATTAGCTTGATCATAGTTTAAATGACAAACGGTTTTAATTGACCCATAGATAGGTCCCTATGAAGACCTCTCACTCCGGGTCAGAGTCGACCTGGAAGTAATTGCAATGAAGGGGTAATCCGCATTCTTCAAAGCTCAAAGACTGGAGCCTTGCCATCAGATTATTTTGTATCATATTACGTTGGGAAGGGTATTACCCCTCAGCAGAGATGCAGTCTGTGTATTCTCCAGCTGCAGCCGACTGAGTTTATGGACCTTGGTGTAATAGCAATGAAAAGGTACTATACACACTAGGACACCTTATCAGATGCAGGTTTGTATCATACCAAGGACAACTTATCTTGACCAGGTATTACCCCTTTGCAAACAATACAGTCAGTTGATTGGGTGTGTGAAATGTGTTGAAACTGAAATTAGATAATAAGGAGATCTGACAAAATTATTTTCGGTTTGCTTACATTGCTGAAAGTTTTGCTTTCCTGATGGATTCTACCCACA
>CAUZXS010005376.1:30000-40000 GCA_963585895.1 Sepioteuthis lessoniana | reverse complement strand
AAAGTGGCCGAATGGATGCCAAAATTCTGCGATGATTCTAGAGTAGAACAGCGAAATTGGGATCAATTTTTTTCACTGAATATCGACTTCTAGTCATGTTTTTGCTTGTAACCGATCATTAACAGACTTACCCTTCTGTCTCTGTGACCCGAAAGTTTCGCAGAGAAATTAGTGAGCTCTTGTTAAGCAGTCTGTTCTTCTCAAGTCTCATTATCGCCTAAAAAAGAAAAGATGCCACGATGACCTCTTCATTCAATCATTTTAAGATTCATTTTTTTTTTTCAAATCGATATCCTTCTTTCAGTGCGTAGGCACACGATGGACGCTGCGGCTGGAGTATAACGCAAATGCACTGAATATATCTGGAAGCGCGCGAATTTGAAATGAACTCAAGGAAACAGTAAACAAAAATATATTCACACAACTTAATGACTGCCATGATCAGTATACGGTACAATTCAAAATTATATTGAGGGAATTTTGTGCAATCCATAATCAATATATAAGATTTCTAACCGTAGGTATGAGCAGAATGTGTGTTTAAGAAAAAAATGATATTATTTTGTAATCTAATAACTTGCCTAGCTGTTCTTCAGAAGATCTTAAATTTTTAACGCACTGTATAGAAACAAATCTCAATTCTTTGCTAATTCTTTAAACACATTTTCTTTTACAGTGAATAACATCTCAATACCAGAAATGAAAAAAGAATAAATCAAAGATTAAACATAGAATTTGGGTTTTTTTCTACGCACATTGTTAAAACTTGAGATAATCTGAATGAAAATTGGTCAAATAATTATAACACTATTTTTTTTTTGAAACACCCAGTATATTCATTAAACAGTCATGGAATATTTTTAAGTATTTAGAATTATGTGCTGTGTCCACTCTGCGAGAAAGGATCCATTCTCGACATTTCAGTTCATCTCCTATCAGCGCAATATAAACCGTATTTCTCTCTTTTATATCTATCTTAAGCAGTATGTTTGGAAGAGCTATATATTCATTCCACCTATTCTGGAGTTTCCGGTCAGAACACAATTCTGATACCTTTTGTTTTAACGAGGCACATAGGTTATATCTGAATCTTTCTCCTATAAGGTGTATGTATAAGATATTGCAATGTTGGCAAAGCGTAGAATTAGCCGACTAATCCCTCACTCTCAAAATGTGTCCTGGATAGCAAAGAAAACTGTATCCAGAGCTGATAGGTCCAATCTAGGGATTGTGGAATCACCTTTTTTTTATATATTTCTTTTAAATTCATAAGAAGTAATGCTGGAAATGGATCCGACAAAATAGAGAAAAATAGAGAAACCAAGTAATCCAAAGAGAAGAAATTAAGATAAAAGAAAGCCAACGCTTTAAAATTTCGGTTTTGATGAATAATCTTCAAGACTAGGAAAGATGACGTTAAATACAGATGAATTTTTGATGAAATGCAAAACAAGAAGGAGATATTATGTATATAGAGAAAGACCTATTTCATCTTTGTTTTGTATTTAATTAAAAATCCAACGATATTTTAACGTCACTTGGTATCATCCTTCCTAGTCCTGATGATGGTTCATTCGAATCTATAAGTTATGACGTTGATTTTCTTTTATATTAAATCCTTCTCTTAAATTTACTCTAAACTAAAGTGATAGTACCCGTTGTAGACCCACCTCTTGGTCGAACAGATCGGTTTAAAAACTATAAATATTAAATTGGAGAATTGAAACCAAAGAGATATACGCAAATTATTTCATTAGAGAGGAATACTTGCAACCGTATGACTAAGTTCAACAGTATTTTTATTAATAGTATTACTATTAGTATTCGCATTAGGTATTGCCGTAGTAAAGTATTTGTAGTAAGAAAGGCTACTTGAATTATGTATAATTTATTAGTATTAGATAGATATATTTAAAACGGAATAACCGAGCGGAATATTATTCTTTCATTGGAATAAGTTGAATCACATAATTATAAACAAATTGTTTAACTTAAGAATAGTTACTTGAACCTATTATTCTTTAGAAATCATAACTATCTTTAATTCCTTAGCTATCCGTCGCTATATAATTTTAAAAAGAAAAACAAAACAAAACAAAGGCAGGAAACATATTCTGATTTAGGCATCAAATAACCAAGTGTTCACATGCCGTAAAACCAACCAACTTAGCAATCAAACAACCATCCAACCAATCTAATTTACTAGTTTGCATTGGGGATGTTATTCTGCTACCAACAACTTTGGAGAGGGAGTCTCCGAAGCACAGTGACTTGAGTGCTGGACTGGAACATCTTTGTAAAAGAGTTGGAACTTTAGTTGCGCTATTACGCTCAATTTTGGGAAATCTCCTTGGTGTAATAAGTTATAAGCTAAACGGCAACCTCAATGTAAACGAGTTCAAAATCCAATCACGTTATTACGTTACGTTTTCACAAAAACATGGAAGATGTATTGAAACTTCTTATCCCCACAGTTATTAGTTAAATAGTATCACTGCTGTTCTACAAGAATGGCTTAGGCATTAAATAGCCCATGAAGGCTGATATGCCATTGAACAAAGAAACCAAACCAAACGAACTTGGTTTTTTTAAAGCCCAGTTTCATTAAGGATTTTATCTGTTTAAATTTGAACTTAAGATGTCTTGCTCTCTTGTAATACGCTTTGCATTCATCCTTCCCCATTATTCGCCATTTTTTGCATCTTCTTGATTGAATTGAGTTTTTACGTTAAAACTGAAGCTAGTAAAAATTTTCTTTTGAATAGGTTCGATGTTTGAAAATAGGCATATGTTTTAGAATATGCCTATTTTTTAGTATGTAAAAGCCTATAGAATAAAGTCTTAAAATAAGAGTTGAGTTCATTCTTACTTAAATCGAATGTACATCAAACCAACCAGCAGCTATTGACACGTGATATTAAGCAATGGCTTATCACAACAACATCTTTCACCACTACCGGGGCAACGGAAGTGTGAAGGCGTTTGATAGACAGCTGAGTTTATAGTTCACTTTGATTGAAAAAACCGATGAGAAAGTTCGTGTTTTGGGTTTTCTTTGGTCACCTGGGATCAAGAAACAACTGTAGATGGTTGCCACGCCACATGTAAATACTTCCTCTCAAACACACTCTTTAAAACATTTTCTATGTATATGCCTCCTATTCACCCAGTCACTCGTACACATACACAAACAATAATACATGCACACTTAAATAAATACATCCATACATACCTATATGATGTTCGGGTTTTGGGTTAGGTTGGCCAATGGTTGAGTATACCTTTTGAGCAGTGATGATTCATTTGGTTGTAAGATAGCAGTGAGGATGATTACTTGGATGAAACCTTTGGAAAAGTAGGTATCACGGTTTCAGTAATTGTCAAGTATGGTGTTCGTGGCGATGTTTTTGAATATGCCTGTGTCAAATTTTATCCCTAGGCTGAGGGCTTGCATTTCGGTGATGGAAAATTGTAAGTTGTTTAAGTTTAGGACCATTTCTGGGCGTCCGATGTGTTTCCATTTAATTTCGTCCTGGAGACGGAAGAGTTTGTTCGATAGTTTGTGAGGATAGGCATGGTTGAAATTTTTTATTATCTGACGGATGTTTTGGGCGATTCTGTTTGAAAAGTTGTGGTGTTTATGTAGTTCGAGGGATAGTTGGTTGGCTTTGTGAAATAGTGCTGTGGCTTCGTGGTTTAAAAGGATTTTAGATGCTTCTAAGTATTTTTTATGAGGGGGGAAAATGTGATGTGAGAGTTTGTATGATTTTATGGTGCATTTGGGTATTTCTTTCACCTAAATGCATTTTTTTTTAGAAAGGCACTCTTGTTCTTGTGGGAGTGAGTTGCCATAGTGTGTCTTTTATATTAGCGCAGAATTTTGTAAAAAGTACGATTATCCGTTCCGATGTTATGTTGAAAATATACCCCATCCCATGCAAAGATTGTAACAAACATTACATCGGCGAAACCCAACGCAACCTAGAGAAAAGAATTTACGAACACCAATGATGAAGTAAAACTAATGAGGATCGAAATGCCTTTTTCTCCCATATATATATATATATATGTGTGTGTGTGTGTGTGTGTGTGTGTGTGTGTGTTTGTGTGTGTGTGTGGTTAGGCAGCAGTCTTTCATTTAAGTATGTTTGATTAAAAAATAAAGACGCATTTTATTGATTAAATTTTAATTAAGATTCTTTCAAGCTTCCTGATAAGTGTATTGATTTCAGATTAGAATTGGTGGATGAATTTACCAAAATTATCCCGAGCGCTTTTGTACCTTTCATAGGCCATTATCAAGGGTTGTTTGCTTGTGTAAAGAATGTTTTTAAAGAGCTTCGAAAGTCTTTTTGGTTTTTATAACAACAAAACTACGCTAAGACAGAGTTGGATAAAACTGAGTTGCTGATGAATTTAAAAGACAGAATGCAATCACTGGAAATAGAATGTTATCAAGAAATGCAGAATATATATATATATATATATATATATATATACATATATGACATGATGGAAGAAACAGATAATTTTCCAACTTTAAATATATTATTTGCAATTAATAGACTTTTATGATATGATAAGTTTATATATATATATATATGTATATATATACTAAAGTAAAGTTGGCGACCATAGTCGAGGGTAACCCGAAGGCTCCCTTTTCGATAGCTACAACACCAAGGTGTAGGGGAGGGCGCTACTCCTTCCCTGGATTGCTCTATTTTACCCTTGATCCGTACCTTATAATGTTGAGTGTTAAGCAAGGAGGCATCAAGTACCATTTTTTGAGTCTTTGGTATGACGCGACCATATATATATATATATTTATGTATATATATGTATATATATATATATATATATATGTATATGTATATATATATATATATATATATATATATATATATATATATATATATATATATATATATATATATATATTGGACATTGGCCAATCCCAGGTCGCGTCATATATATATATAAAGACGAAGGAATACCAATTAAGAAAAGTTGCAGAAAGAGTGGTCGATACTAAAATAGGATAGCAGGTGTAAACATAAAATATTAGAATCCGTTATTTTAGTTCCATGATTTTCACGCAATCTTCAGACGGTTATATGGTAAATTACGCCTGTTTAGCGTTCGTATTTAGTCACATGATATGCTGTCTTATACACGTAACATTAAAAACAGAACAATATTGAATAAATGGATAAATAGAGGAATATATAAAACAAAATAAATACAAATAGATAATATAAAATAAAAATTAACTTGTATTTATAACAACGAAAAGGTATACTACACATGCCAGATCACCAGTGCAGGAGTCTCACCGTCAGATGCCGTTTCGAATCATACTCAAGGAATGACGGAAACTTTTTTTTTTTTTTACACCAAAACAAATGGCTATATATCCTTTCAAAATGCTTATTCGTTTTCACATTATCTATTTTTCTAATCGTCAAAACTGTATGGTATACCTTTATAACAGCAAATATCAAACAAAAACGGAAACATTTCTAGGAATAAATGCGCTAATTTATTAAGACTTGTATTTAAGCATCATTATAAGCATTCAATCCTTTCAGAAAAGTACATTAATAAAAGGTACGAATCAAGAACATACGTTTTTGTAGTTGGTTATCAGACAGAGGCTTCACTAAAAATGTTAGACAGCTTTTCTTCGCATATTTTCTTCACATCTCTCAAAATGTATGAGTGATGTTTTCCAATCCAAAACTTGAATTGCCATCAAATCTATTCATTTAGATTAAGAGCTTGACTCATTCATTGGCATCTAGTCGGCTTGGGCCGCAGAATACACCGACTGTGTCTCTGTTAAGACTCCCAGCCCAACGAGAGTTCTGGATATTAAACTAAACTATCTGATGGCAAGGATCCAGTCAAAGAGTTTAAGGAATATGGGCTACATCTTTATTGCTATTTCTCTTAGCTCTTCTCGGAAGCAGATTGGTAGCGCCTTATTGGTTACGACCTATGGGTCTAGTAAGACTGTTTGATATTTAAACTATTAAAAAAAAATGACTAATGTTGCGTTGAATTATCAGGAGTAGAACTCTTAGTCTATTTAACATCGTGGAAACAAATGACTTATTGAATTGTTTGTTATATATAGCAATATTTCGAAACATTTAACTGTAAACGAATGAGTAATGTTGAGTAAAATCATTTAACAGTAGTGTCAAATAGCAATACTTGAAACTCTTTAACTGTGTGCATAAATTGAATTATTGGTATCACATAGCAATGCATGGAGCCATTCGACAGTGTGCAAATGAATAGAATAATTTGTGTTACATAGAACTACTTGCAACAACTTCACTGTCTGCAAATAAATGATTAATATTGAAAAGAAATAGTCGTGTTAGATTGCAATAAACACAACCATTTAACTGTGTAGAAACAATAGCAATTCTACTTTGCAAACAAAGTCTGCAGAGATGCAGTCGGTGTATTCTACGGCCCCAGCCAACGGGGCAATGCACACAGTAAAATGCAAAAACATTTTTTTTTCAGATAATTCAGTTTTTCATAAGTACGCAGTTTAAATGTCAAAACAATTGTATTTCGAGCATTTCAGTTTAATATAAGTACGTAGTTTAGTTCTATTTGACCCATAGATTGGGCCTTATCAGGTGTTTCCACTCCAGGACAGAGTGGACCTAGGAGCAATGACAATGAAGGGGTACCCAGCATTCCCGAAAGCTCAAGCATAACTGAAACCTCAGCATCTTATTGTTTAATGTCATATCTAAGACACTCGTTAGGAGGTGTCTTACCCCTTTGCAGAGATGCAGTCATTGTATTTTACAGCCCCAGCCGACTGGGCCAAGTTAAGTTTAAACCAGTGTTTAAAGCTGGCTTGAATTTAAGTTTTCCCTCTCTTGGACTAATAACCTTATCAAGATTATAGAACTGAGTGTTTTTTTACTATTCAGCAATAGTTGAAGGGAGAGCAAATAAAAATATACCTTTCATAAGCGCATTAGCTTGAATACAAGCACAAACAGCTTTGTCAAGGATTCCAAATATTACAATAAACGTTACGCTAGGAGCGTCTCTACAAAACATTACAATGTATTTATTCATATGTCCTGGAAAGAATCAATTTACACTTTTTTTTACTCTCTTTTCCATCAAAGTATAGATATTTTTTTCATTACATGCAACTTTCTCAATCATTTTCCTTTTTAAAAAATAGTCACTTTAAATTTCTCATCATTTTTTTAAAGTTTTCTGCTAACAATGAAGAATGTCCCCAATCTTTTTTGTCATATACATATATTTAAAATTTTGCAAAGTTAACCGGCCGTCTGATACATTGATGGATGTCTTGAATGATATGCACTCTTCTAATGCTAGACGTGTCATCACCTCTCTACAGTGACTGGAAATGTTGATAAATGACCAAGGACCACATGATTAATTTCGTGAAGGAATTCTTTTTAATACTTCTTAAAATGTTCTAAGCTAAAATGTGTCTACAATGCCTCAACATTAGATTTTCTCCATCAGGATGTCACATAACCACGCACATTCATACTCATTCATGAATTAGAAGATATATTTCTTGAAACTGCTATCTTTAATGATTAATAAAAAAACATCACCTACACAAGTTATGTTATAGATATATATACTTTCCCTCTGATATATATATATACACACATATATATATATATATGCATTGAAAAGTTTTACACACATACATACACACTCATATATATATATTCTAAGTTTATTGTACCATATTCTTGTTGGGTTGATTGTTGCAGGGTGTCAGTTTACCTTAATAAATCATATACTTATCGGATATCTAATATATATCTACGCTTATCATATGCTTTTACTCACACACACACATATATATGTGTGTGTAAAAGCATATGATAAGCGTAGATATATATATAGTCATCCACAGACAGATCTGTTTCGTTCTATCAGAACTCATCAGTGTGGCTAGACAATATCTCCCCGAAGCTGGGAACGAAACCCGGTTGACTCAAACGCCAAGCCAAAGCTTCTAACCATTTAGCTACGAGGAGGTATTCGCTACGAAGTACATTTTTAAACGGTTATGAATCACAATTACTATTGTTTACATACATCCGTTCAAACGGCTGCCGAGATCTCAATTCAAATATGAAGAGACTTGCAAAAGCGCTAATGGCAACACGATTACTTCTTCACTAGAGAACTCGACCCTATGGGGGTAGGGGAGTATATATCTATAGTCATCCATAGACAGATCTGTTTCGTTCTATCAGAACTCATCAGTGTGGCTAGACACTATCTCCCCGCAGCTGGGATGGAAACCCGGTTGACTCAAACACCAAGCCATATATATATATATATGTGTGTGTGTGTGTGTGTGTGTTTATATTGGTGCGTGCATTTACCCAAGCATTCTGCAGAAGCAGGATTTTACTCACGTACTTTTTGTAGCAATGTTTGTCATCCATTTAGAATTTTCTTTAGATTATGTATCAACACACACACACACACACGCACGTACACACACACACACATATATATATATATATATATATATATATACGAGGATCATTAAAAAAGTTTCGAGACTTTTTTTGTATGGGCACTTTTATTTATAGTACACACATGAAACTCTAGTCCCCTTCGAAGTAATCTCCTCCGGTTGCATTGCACTTGTTGTACCGTTCCAACAACTTCAGGAAGGCCCCATGGAATTCCTCTTGTGTGAGTTTGTAAATGACCTTCATCACAGCCTCTTTCATCTCCTCAATTGTCTCAGAACGACAGCCTGTGAGCTTAGGGAATAAGCAAAAGTCACAGGGAGCAACGTCTTGACTATAGGGAGGCTAAGGAACTGCCTTGATACCCATCTTGGTCAAAAAGTCTGTGACAAGGATGGAGTTGTGAACTGGTATATTGTCTTGGTGGAAATGCCACTGAGCCGATTATAAGAGTGCTGGCCTCTTCTGACGGAATCTCTTCTTGAACTCCCTTTAAACCTCAACATATTAACCCTAACTCTAACCCTTACCCTTTGGCCAATCAACTCTGGTGTATTGACTCCTTTACTCCTCCCACACCTCTCATCATCCCTCACTGACTCCTTGACTTCCTTGAATCTCTTATGCTACTCAAAAACTGATGCTCAATTCATGCAAGATGGTCAAAAAGCAGTCTGAAGCATTCCATACGTTTCTGTTGAATTTTTTCCACGTTTAAAACATAATTTTATTGCATATCATTCTTCTAAAGTGTCCAGTTTGCATTTTTGAAATTCACCAGCTGTGGTAATCAGGCTTTAGTAGGGTGTATTCCAATTGCTGCTGTAGCTGTTCATTTGAACCTGAAATCATAAAAATTGGTCAGTCATCTCATAAGATGTATAGCAATAAGATACTTAATTTTAACGAGTGTGCGCCAATTTTAAATGCCTGTCCAAAAAAAAAAAAGTCTTGAAACCAATTGGAGCACTACGAATATATAGTGTGATCTGTAAATTATTGTCATTGGAAATTTTGGACTCTGAGCATGGTTTTTATTTGTTTCAAGATTTGTCTTTTGTGTTGTAAACTAAAATCAGTTAGTCCCTGTGTACGAGGAAAGCAGAATCAAGATGCAATTCACTCCGCTAGAAATTTGGGAACAGCATGTTGTACTGCTTTTCATTTACGTTGGAATAACCAATACACACATTTCGCAGTGTTTGGGTGTAGATATTAAGATTCAGAATCCTTTTGATGAAAATCGAACATCCATTCAACGTCATAATCTTTGGGGTGGGCACCAGCAATGCCAACAATTTGCATAAGTTCATTGACCCACATAGCCTCTACCTCAACACATAGGCCAGCATCAAATATCTGAAGGAAGTAGTGTTTGCCTAGATTAGAGGGTGTCTTCTGGAAGACCCTACGTCTAGCATTAAGAATTTTCCTCAGTTTCACTTGAGAGAGTACCTCGAAAATTTACGTGAACATATAAC